>UYYG01000087.1:0-128210 GCA_900625125.1 Dracunculus medinensis | reverse complement strand
TGGCATAGATATTTATCATAGGGATTTTTCCCATTCTTCCCTTTCAACTGGCTCTTCAAGATTTGTTTTGTCCTTTAGTGATTGATACCTAGGTGTTACAGTCTTCCTTGTCTCCACATCTTGGTTACCGTGTGACTGTGGAATACCAAGGTACTTGTAGCTAACCTATATGTCCGCTTTATTTCCTGATGGCAAGTCCACCCTATTAGTCATTGCTACTTTTCCTCTCTTCACTACCTTCCGGCCATATTTCTTTTTAATCCGAATAATATCCAAATCTCCTTGCTGTAAATTTCAATTAGATAGATGAGTGAGTCAATATCTCGTTCACTTTTTGCATATAACTTGATGGCATACATGTAGAGAAGATAGATGGTGGTAGTCCCGCTGTTGAATTTGTATCCATATCCGATTCTGGTAATCTGATTGAGGCCTAGCAGAACAGTAAGGGAGCCAATGCATCACCTTGGTTTATGCAGTACTTGATTTCCACTTGTGTGAGCTGTTTCGAGTTGGATTCAAGCGTCGTTTTCCACAGTCCCACTGAGTTCTCAATGAATGTTTTTGACTTTATTTAGAGCCAGACATTCACAGATCCATTTGTGTGACATCGAATGTCAATCAGTGTTATTGATTGATAATCGATTATTGCTCTGTTTGAGCATTTCAAATGATAAGTTTTTTTTTCTTTTTTTCAATTTTCTGAAGTTTTTTTATTTTTCTTCCACCTTATGCTATTAATAAATAATATTATAAAATAATATAATAATATGCTTGTCTTCGACAGGAATGAACTTGTCACATCAAAAATCCAGGTGGATGCTGGGAACCCACTTGTAACTCTATCTCCATGTGATTTTGTGATGAATGGTTTAGAGTTCTTGAAACGGCGCCCGCATTCTCCGACGCACATGATACTTCCAGCCCGGTGGTATATGCGATAAGTATACAATCTGAGCGTGAAGTGATCCCAAGGTTTATAAATAAAATATGCTCCCAAGCAAGGACAATTGTTCGAAACCTATTAAGGGAAACTATTCTCTGCATGCGGGGTGTTAGTCGTGTCAGGGTGGAATGTTAGAACACTTATGGAAGCCAAGTAGTTATTGTCTACTACCTTTCGAAATATCATGTTGATATTGCCTGCCTGTCGGAGGTCCGTCTTCATCTTTGGGTCTCGAATAAATATTAATTATGCATCAGAGCAGAGGTGCTGGCTATGTTATTATGGTGTTTCGGATAACTCGGGACGAAATGGCATAGCGATTATCATATCTGAAAAGGCCCATTTTGGCTGAGTGGAAAGCGATAAGCGACCGTATGGCCTATGTCCGCTTTAAAGGTAAGTTCTGCAATATCTCAGTCCAACTTTGTCGTGATAAAGATAAGGTCTATGTGGAACTTCAATTGCTAAAAGGTCTCCACCGAAATGTGGTATGGTCATAATGGGGGGAGATTGACTGGGTCCTAATACCGCTATGATGGCCTCGAAAATTGGTAGATATGGCCGATGCGCCAATGGTAAACGCCTTCTTCGAAGAGCTGAAGAATTTTCTATGCCGAAGAGCGCTAAGTTTTTGTTACTAATACATTCTTCCGGCATAGTAGAGAACACAGTCACATGGAACTCTTCGGATAACCAACTCCATCCAGATTGATTATATTTCAGTCAGTCGCCGTTGAAAAAGTTCCGTGCTAGATAGTTGTTCCTATCGCGGTGGTGAAACGGACAATCTTCATGGATCTAACCATGTTATGGTCCGAGCCAAAATCTGCATAAAATTGACAACTCTCAAGAAATAGCATCTCTCAAGATCTTTCAAACTAAAAAATTCGAAGTCCTCAATGGTATAAATATCAATGATTTTTCTGAAATGACAAACGAATATTGGTCCAAATTAAAAGAATATCTCCAATGTTCAGCCACTTCCATGCTGGGGCATACTAGTAAGAAGTATTTGGGTATTGGAAACAAATTTCCAACTGTCTGAAAACGCTGCCAAAACACGAATGTCAGGAAATCCTGACTACTAGATGGAGAAATTGAAGCTACAGCAGCACGGCAGGACAGAAATCGCTATTGGAGCGAGATGGCTTTTAGAATGGAGACGGTGGCTCGATTGGGTGACAATAGGATATTTCGCTTTCTTCAATTATAACTCGGGGAAAAATCAGTGAAATGGTAAGATATAGCAGTGGCCTCGTTCAAAGTATTAAGGATTGCCTCACCAGGTGGAATTCTTTGAGGTCAAACTTAACCTTGATACGCCATCTGTTAACCCAAACATTTGTCGAACCACACGCTTGCAATTGAGAATCGCCAACAAAAGAAGAAATAATCTCCGTTATTCATACGCTTAAGATCAATAAGACTCCGGGAGAAGAGGGGTCTTTGAGCTGAACTCTCCAGCCTTTCATAACGCACCTTCAATAAATGTACTTTATGGTTTGGAAGAAAGTAATATTACCAGATGATTGAAGCAAAGCAATTCTGTTCCCAATTCTGGAGAAAGGTGATAGGACATACTGCGACAATTATCGAGGAATCAGCCTACTAGGCGAAAATTTTTGCTTCCCTGCTACTCAACAGACTTATGGAAGTACGGGACAACAGGATGCGCCCTAATCAAACTGGTTTCACACCAGAGTGCAGTTGTGCCGACCAGATATTCACGTTAAGAACGATATTGGAACATCGCTTCAGATATTTGCAACCTACTGTCACGTGTTTCATCGACTTTGCGGCTGCCTTTGATTCAATTGATAGAGCGGCGCTTTTGCGGGTGATGGAACGAGATAGTGTTTTATTTATTTATTTATTGAAAACCAGCCAAGCAGGGCGCAAATGCCATGTGTATTAATAACAACGGTTAAAATAACATATAATAAGAATTAATGACAAAAACAAAAAAATAGTAATAAAATAAAATAATATTAATAATAATAATAATAATAACGGTTAATAACAACGGTTAAAATAACATATAATAAGAATTAATGACAAAAACAAAAAAATAATAATAAAATTAACAATTTAAAGATGAAAGAAAGAGGAAATTACAAAATAGTATAATATAGTTAATTCGAATTAACTATAATCGGATGGTAAAAATCGAGATTTCACACTTCCTGAATGATCTGAACTTTTTAAATAATATCATGAATGACATTATCTATTCTTTTTTTTAAAAATAGCTAGGGATGGCGCACAAACTATGTCGTTCGATAATTTATTCCAATAATTAATATTACGAATAAAGAAATCATGAGTCCTTAGTTTAGTTTTACACAAAGGTTTTAATAATTTTAGCCCATCAGTTCTTGTTGAATTTAAATTTAACCTAAAATTATAATATTTTGAACAATCTAATTTAACATAACCATGCAAAATCTTATAAGTATAAATCAAATCTTGTTTAATACGACGAACTGACAGAGAATCCAGGTTATATTGTAGAAGTTTTCTTTTATAATTAAAATTGCAGTTAGGAGAGAGGCGTAGTATAAAATATTTTTGGAGTCTTTCAATTGTTTTACTTGATTTACGATATCTCGGGGAGTAACATGTAGCATTGTAGAAGTGGCCGCTTTGTACATTTTGATAGGAAAATTTTCAGTTTTGTTCTTAAACGAACAAAAAATAAAATTTAGTATCTTTGAGAATTTCTTTACCATGGTTCTTCTGTAGTGAAGGTCGAAATCGAGATTTTCATCCACGATTATACCAAGATCATAAATGTGCGAGACTGTACTGATTATATTGCCATTAATAATAAGATTAAGAAAATTGGGACCTTTGGAATTGATATGAAGAACACTACATTTTTGTAAGGGAAGGGAAGGGAAGGAATTTGCCTGTCATATAGCCAGCTGGCTATTCTGTTAAGATCCTTCTGCAGTGGAGATAAGCTATCTGATCTACCATGAGAATAACAAATTTTACAATCTTCAGCATAAAGATAAATAGTAGATAGTAATTTAGTACCACATTGGTTATATCATTTATATCATTTATATATAATAGAAAAAGCAATGTCGCAATACAACTACCTTGGGGAACACCAGATTTAACAGGTTTTGTATTAGAAAGAGTGTTATTGACGAGTACGGATTGGTGACGGTCTTTTATGTAATCTGATACCCAGTTATAAAGGGCCTCTAATGCCATAACTATTAAGAGTGATTAATAATTTGCTATGGGAAACAGTATCAAAAGCTTTAGCCAAATCTAGGTACACAACTGATACTGTTTTACCATTGTCCATTTACCATTGATGCAGACCAATCGGAAAGATTTGCCAATATTTGTGAAGAAGTGGATTTTTTTGTACAAAAGCCATGCTGATAAGGAGATATAAAATTATTGGCATCAAGATGAGTAACCAATTTGTTGCAAATCAATCTTTCGAGTACCTTGGTATCAACACATGTTAAGCTAATAGGTTTGTAATTAGAAGCCTCATAGGCGCTTCCTTTTTCATGAATGGGAACTATATCGGACAATTTCCAAATTTTGGGATTAAGGCCAGACATCATAATATCTTTATAAATTAAAAATAGGGTAAGACTCAGAGAGATTGCACATTTTTTATAAATTATTTGTGGAATGTTATCGGGACCAGCTGAAGTGGACAGCTTAAGTCTATTTAAGGCATCATAAACATCCAGTAGTGTTATTTCAACCTCGTCTAAAATAGTGTTATGTCTAATGGCAATCTTAACATGTTGCTCTAGGCCTATATAGGGTACAAGGTTTTAGAAAGTCCTTTTCAAATTTGCTTCAAGCAACTATTTTCCCAATCTATATTTGGCATATTAAGATCGCCAACAATTACATAATTGGTACCAAATATTTTTAATCTAAATAACAGGTTATAAAGATCCCTAGTGAATATACTACAATAGCCAGGTGGGCGGTATATATTTAGAAAGGTAATGTTTCTGTTATTAAGATAAATTTTAATTATTAGAGATTCGAAAGAGGAATAGACAAAATCATCAAAAGTTACAAATTTATAATAATCATGAATAAGCGTGATAAGCCCACCACGAGTATTTAAACTGTTTATTGTTCTGTTCTTGCGTGACACTAGAAAGCCATCGAAGTCTAATTTTCGATTATCAGTAGAGTCATCCAACCACGTTTCATTAATACAAAAAATACTATTTGGGTTATCAATTAGTAAGAGACTTAAGTCATAAAGTTTATATTTTAAACTTCTTGCGTTAAAGATATATAAAGATAAATTACTTCCTATTTTATTAACCTTACTTGACAATTTGTCCTAAGCTGTAGTAGATTGATAGGAGGAAATTGGAATTGAAAAATTGTTCGTCGATGTAAACCATTTGCGAGGCCGCCTTAATTCCACTATTTGAAGATTTCTGCTTCGTGCTTCGACAACATGCTTCTTCAGACTGAGGTTCAGAACCCGCACATAACATTCTTTGCGCAACTATTTGTGTAGTAATAGTTCTCTTTTCGTTAGATCCTTCCTCAAAAAACTTCCATGGGGAAAAATCGAGCGTTCTTATTCCGCAATACAGACATAGCCATGTACTTATCTTCTTAAGTCGAATCTTAAGTACTCGTGGCTTCCTAACCCCTTTCTTCCATGTTTTAGAGAAGGTCAATCGATTCATAAAGGTATTTTATGAGCATACGTGGGCGCAGATATATGTATATTGGGAACTGACAAAATCCTTCGAAATGAGAACTATTGTCCATCAAGAAGGCTTCCTTCTCCCACAATATTCAACTATGCGACAGAATAGATGATCGCTTGTAGGCACTCAAGAGGTGTACAGATCAGTCCAGAGTATAGCATCAGACCTTGAATATACTGATGATGTAGTCCTTTTTGACAGTTATGACAAATAATGCTGAACAGTCTGCCAACAACTGCTGCGAGAATCAGTGTAAATAAAACGACTTATATACAAGATGTTGATAAAATAAAATAAAATAACTATTTTTATCAATTCATTGCCGGTTGAGGAATGCTTGACTTTAAATACCTTGGATCCACTCTAATCCTAAATGGCCAGGCAAAAGACGATATTACAGCCCGGATGATGGTAGCTAGAAATGCGTTTTTCGGTTGACGAAATCTTTATGGAATCGTCGTGAAATCACCATAAAAACGAAAGTTCGCATCTATATTGCCGTGATTCGTTCGATCTTGCTATATGGTTCTAAGCCATGGCCAATGAGAGTTGAGGATATTAAGAAGTATTAAGAAGTATTATCTGCCTTTGACTTATGTCTAATATACATTTTACGTTCGCCGAGTGGATAAAATCTCACATGATCGCATCTTCGTTCAATCACGGTGCATCTTCTTCGCTGAATAAGGCATGTTCTTCGTCGCCCACCACAAAACTTGACACATATTTCGCTTTATACTAAACTTAATGATGGATGGCATCAAAATAGAGGTGGTTTGAACATGTAAGTAGACCACCAATATGGACTTAGAATGGAAAAAAGAGTGGCTTTTATTATTTTCGACATCAGGTGATATCAGATCGCGGAGCTTAGAAACATCTTACCGTTGTAGCTAGTGGAGCCAGCCTAACCAGTTGTGGTGAGAACTGTTAGAAAAAGAAGGAGATAGTAGTTTATTGCAAAAACGGTTAATGATATTGCATAATCTAGGAATATTTTTAATTAATTCATTCAATATGCCGTTTTATAGCTTAAAAATAGTTATTTAGTTTTCGTTACTTTTCAAAACTTGAAAGTTTTTCGTTCCAGTCGTAATTAGAACAAAAATTTATAATTATTGATAGATTTTTGTTTATATGTTAAGAAAACAACTAAGCATATGAAAAAACGCTGAAGACGCAATCTGCTTACAGTAACATTAAAAAAAATTAAGAACTAAAAATAAATGAATAAAATAAAGAAAAAAAAAAGATAAAAATCCATATGGGACAACGCACTGTATCGATGGCAACAAGAAAAAAAAGTAGTCGTGAACATGCCAGTTAAAACAGAGGAAAACTGTAGCATTTTTATTCAACCAAAAGGCTGAAGTTGCGACTTCCAACGAAGAAATTTGTCATTTCTGAAAAATCATACGGAGTTTTTTTTGTTCTAGTTAAAATAATTGCCAAAAAACAAAAAGGTTTGGGGAATTTTTAATGTACCATCGTATAAAACTGCAAAATATCTCGAAACATTATTTCATAACAAGAATACGTATCGAGAATTTCGACATTATAGCGACAAGCTTAAAAATAAAAAAATTAAACAGATGGCAATATAATCTTCGAAATAATGCAAAAATCTAGCCATTTAATCAAATCGGTTAGAAATTAGGATATACTGAGGTTCATAAGCCATGAAGTCAGAATCTGTTAAAAGAAAATTTACTGATAGAATTCGGATCACGAAAAGGATGAACACGGGATGAAGTTGTTCATGGATATTACTTTGAAATGGAGGGAGTAGCGAAGAAAGTGAATATGCTTATATAGAGATTTTCAAAAACATTTTTTACTCCACTGAAACAACTTACATACTTGATCAAAAGTTCAATCTTATATTCTTGATTCGGTTCAATTCAATTGATTCAATTCGGTTTTCTTTTAAGTTATTTGATATTTTTTATTTCTTCCAGTCCTTGTTTAATTTCTCAATGAGTTTAACTGTTAGTATACTGCAGATTTAGGTGAGTATATTTGGAAATATCAGCTAAATACCAGCTTGAGATATTTAAGAAAATTAATATTTCAGAGCAATAATTTTTGCCATTCTATTCATTACTGGCGCTTTTGAATGATTCAGGATCCCGCTGGAGCTACCTAGTTATCTTAAGGAAAGGCTTGCGAAGTTTCAATCCTTTTTTGGCCAGAGTATCAATAATAATCAGTTTGCTAATACTCTGTTGATTTGATGAATTGTTGAAAAGGAATTTTCTGGAAATTGCATTGATTGCTGCTCGCCACAATAGAAATTCTGCAAATTTCATATTTATAACCATATAATGTTGTGCGATGAACCCTACTCGAATAAAGTTGGTTATGTTACTAGAAATTTTTGCATGCACGTTCCATTTTGCAATCTAACAGAAGAAATAACTGATCCAAGGATTGAAAATGTTTGATAAATTTAATAAATTTATTTTGAAAAATCTCAAAGCGATCTTTACAATAGATGATAAATTTATTTTTTTATGGTTAAGAAAAGCAGAAAATCTCTTCAAATGGGTGGTGGAATGGTCTTCAAACCTGGATTTTACTTCTTGACATCCTGCAAAACTCTTTATTTCCAGATATGAAGCGGTTTTTGCTGAATCCTCTCTTAGTACCAGTGTCCTCTCAAGGATTTCAGTCGCCGCCATCATATCCTTATAATTTGATGCTGCGACCACGGATAAAAAGATAATTTGAGGTTCGACGTGGTCTAAAATATTTTTATAGATGGATATAAAGAGGTTAATACTAAGTCTGAATGGATAAAAGGAATATTAAGATGTGAAAAAAAAATCTCCAACTCGGAGGAGCTTCATGGATCTTTAATAAGGTTTAAGGAGATTTTTCGCAAAACTTGATAGGTTTTGAAATATCTGTTTTAACAAAACGGGTTGAGATTTTGCAATTTGAACCGGCAGATCTCATCAAAGGCAAAATCATTTTATGACTTTAAGCTAATGAAATGAAAAAAATGATGAAACACTTGAATTTTTATATCAAAAAGAAAAGATAAATAAATAAAAAAGAAAAGATAAATAAGACAAATAAAATAGAGAATTTTGTGTTGTTTTACATATTAAATTTTTGCTCTTTTTTCATTTTATTGCCAAAAAATAAATTCATATGAATGAATTTTAAAAATAAAATATAAACATATAGCATGCGCATTTATTAATTGTGATGCTATTAAATGATAATAAATGTTCTGCATTTCTCAGCTTCTTATATTAATTGGCAAATGCTCAATAAATAATCATGGAATGAATTTTTTCTCTGTAAAATTCTGATAAATTCAATGATAATTCAGTGTATAAGTGGGCTCATCACTTCTAATTAGGTTCTCTTTATTTGCTATGGCGCTTTTTACTGCCATTTGTTGAAATTATTGCCAAACAGTCTTTTGAGATAAAAGTGGACCATCGGCACCAATTGGATTTTAGCATAGCCTCTGTCGGCAGAAGGTGCTGAATCTTTACCTCTTAATACGATGGTCTGAGTCATTGTCCACTAGGCTATCTCGTATTCATTGTTAATGGTGTGGCTTAATTAATTATTTTTCATTTTGACAACATTGTTATTGTTAGAAAAATTTAAAAAGGGTGAAAAAGGCATAAAGATCTATCAATGAAATTTTGAAAAATTGGCATCATATGGCAAATATTGGTTTGTTTGGCTCAGTGGGTTTCCTCAGTTTGGAGTGCCGAAGCTGAGGTTCGATTCCTCGTAGGAATTAACATGTATAAAAATCCGAGTGATGCTGTGACTCACCTATATTTCTATTACCAAGGAACTCCCTGGCATATTTATCCAGTGCGACAAGCCAGCGGAGCGAGTGTAAACAGCAATGGTGAGGAATCTTTTAAAAAAAAGTAATTGCAACAAGTAAACGGCGTTCGTGATTTCTGGTTAGGCTTTCTCCATTGGAATGATATGGAATATGAAACTAAGAAGTTTACCTTTGAAATGGAAGTACATATGTAATGGTTCACCAGTAGCAACTGGAGAAAAGTAAGCATTATTAATTGTGCCGACTTTCGTAGAACTTTAAATTTTGTTTAATAGAGGAAAAAACTTTTAAAGGATTAATTTGATAGAGAACTGCTATTATGCTGCATTTGTTTTCGAAATGTTCTCAGCGAAATACTGAATTTCTCAGATATGTTGAAAAAAACGAAATTATTTTATTTTAGTTTTGTCCCGAATGTTTTTTTAAATCGTATATTTCAAGTTCGTTATTAGTGTGCTATCATATCAGTTAGCAAGTATGTCAAAACTTGCTTTGTGATTTTGTAGGCAGAAGAAGATTATTTCAAAAAAACTGGATGAGAATTCACCAAATGTTCCTTTTTCTGAAAAATCGCCACAAAAATTTTAAAAGAGTTCTTCAACAAAAATATTTTTAAGTTTTTTAGTGAATTTTATTGAGATGATATTCATTCATTAAGGAATTGATTCCGATTATTAATTAATCCTGCTTTAGTCGGAATTTTGTTTAATAAATATAATATTTATATAACGAAAATAACGAAAAATATTTTTCTGTTGATGTTTTTAATGCTTCTATATATGCTTTAATGCATATATCTTCGCTGTAAAAACAACGAATTAATGAGGAAAAAGGCAATGAAAAGAATAGTGGGTCAGGGTCGACAACCCTTTCTTTATGTCATACACTGTACCCGTTTGCACCTTTCTCGATCTCCGTCATTGACCCCTTCCCAAATTTTAGATTAGCCTTCTTACTATATATTTTTCATTAGATGTTGTATACTCTTTTTCCGCTGTTAGTTACAAGTTCTTTTTATAAATTATTCGAAAAATTTTTTTTATCCATGCAATTTTTCTAAAGTTTCAAATGTTAGTTGCTTTTGTTACGACGCACATTTTATAATATTTCCTAGTTCATTAATTAAAATTTAAAATCTATCGTATTTTTACAATTGAAATATTGTGTGTATATACAGTATTTTTCTGAGCGAATTTATTCTAATGCTTTTTTTCTTTATTTCGCAGTATTCGTCTTCTTTTGCTTCAGTCATTTTATGGTTTCTTTCGGATATTTTTGAAATTTGAAACTTGAAATTTTTTTTTGGAATTTTTTATTTTTAATTGGACTTTGATAATGTGGTTAAGTTATTAAACAGATTAGCTTTCAATGCCAGATTGCACATATTAACTCAAATTCTTTTACCTTGTATGATTTCTTAGATTTCTAAGAAATACGAATTTCTATGATTTAAACTATAAACTATAATTTCTATGATTTTCCTAGGTTTATGAATTGATGGAAATCTAATTTACTGAATTTTTTTTATTCAGAACTTCAGAAATATATCTGAAGCTTTTCATTTTATAAAGCATAAAACTTTTGATCGGTCACAGTTAAAATATAGTACAGCATTGTTTCTCCCATATATAATGAATGGAGTCGATGGAATTAATAGAGGGTGGTAATTAATCTCATCCTTGAAAGAATATCAAAGAACTTCTCTTTCAAAGAGATATTTTGTGCTAATATTATACAAATTTAGAAGAAATATTTCATTTTTATTTAAATTCGAAAATAAGGAGTAGATTGAAATTACTGAAAACATCAAATAAATAAACATCTTTGTTCATATTATCAAATATTGGAATGTGATTTTTATTTAGAAAATCAAGCAATCTGTTCTGAGAATTAAGTAAAATTATCCATAAAATTATTCAGTTGGTTTGTAATTAGCCCTAAGTGTTTGTGCTCTTTATATTGCCTTGCTTATTGTTGATGCCTACACGTGCATAATCTTACTTTCTCTGGCCTGCCTGCTTTTAAATACTAAATAACCTGACCATCATTAATTATGAATATCTTTATCTGATATCTAAATAAATTATTTTTAATTTCTCTGCTTTTTAAGGGTTTATTTACAGATTTCGGGTCTGAAATAGGCAATAATTATATGCGATTTAGTTCACTTCATCGTTGCTACTGTTGCACAAACTTCATTATCCTTCTGCTTTCATGTAAATATTTTGCATCCTTAAATGATTAAGCAAAAAAGTTCCATCTGAAACAATGTTGTATACAACACTATGGATGAATTCTATCAACTTTTTGTAAAAATGGATGTCTCCCAATTAAAAAAGATTTCAATTATCTATTAGAAAAAAAAAATTCTGAGTGAAATTCTGAGTAAAAATGCTACTCATAAATGTAACTTGTTGATGTGAAATTAGTGGATTTAATTTACTGAAGATTTATTTTCTATCAAAAATTGATTGAAAAATGTGGGACAAATTTTAGTGGCCATATGGATATTGTTCGAAGACATAGAATTTTATCGAAGAATGATTCATTTAGCCCCATTCTTTCGTGCGCGAAGCGGTATGATAAAGGACTATATGGAAATTAACGTTTTTTTGGACTAACTCCAGGTTTCAATCAGTTCTATAAATTTCCAGCAAAAAAGCGCATATACAGTTATCGCCTGTAATAACCACAAATACCATAGATTACACAATCGGGCTATTCCGAGAAATTTTAAATTTATGTCGGCCATCATCATTTCTTAATCATTTCTAGAGGCATTCTGGCGATGCTTTATGTAAATTTTTATCATTATCAGTTGATTTATGAATAATGAGTGCTTTTAAGCTTACCATATCGGAAAATCCTTTTTAAGCTGCATAAAGAAGATTGTGCCAAAATTATTCAAAAATTTTTTCGCTTTAAACCAATTTGACTACATAAAGTACTTTTGAAATGGAAAATTTCAGTTAGTGCTTATCTCATCGTTTACCATTGTTCATAAATTCTGAATTATTTTGCTTGGCTGTAGCAGGAAAGTCTGATGTTATTGAAATATATGCCAGTAGTTTGATTTTGATTTTGCTGTTTTACTGCCCTATTTTAGTTTTTTTTCCAAATCTTGCATGAATTCCTCCCATTTCGAAATTGGAAATTTAGGCTGGATAAACTTATAAAAGACTATTATTCCAAAATTATTAAAATTTTAAATCTTCTAAGTGCATCGGTGTTCTTCTTCAATCACTAGAAAAATCTCACAAAATTGTTTGTTCGCAATTCCTTACGAATGTCATCAGAATCATTCGTTTAAAAAATCATTAATCTTAAGCGAGTGATTCACCTATCTGCAGTTTTCCACCTATCATCTAAATCGAAAATTCCTTTTGGGTGCTTCATTTTTTCCTAATTTTCTTAAAGCTTATTCATCCACAAAAGATTTCAAATTTTTATTTTTGCCCCTCAACAATTTTTCAAAAAATTTATATTTCAAAGAATTTCAAAGAATTTGTATCAAAAAGAAGAAATTTTTTTAAGAATGTGAAATTTAAATGTAAATGAAATTTTTATATCTACAAAATTTGTTTGTTAAAACACTGACTTTCACGAAAAATTGCTGAAATCTTATTTCTTTAAATATTATTTCTTTAATAATGTTGAATACAACAGATTTGAATAATCTCATTCTTTGCCACCTTTTACTAAATTTCTTTTTTTTTCATACAGTGGCATGCATCATTTCCAGTTTATGTGCCTTCACTGTCTTCTAGCTACTGTGAATCCCGCTTACCACAGAGTTATTTGGGGATAAAAAAGCAGGTGGACCCCCCTATAGTTATGCTAATTTCCCTTTTAATGGTTCTGTGAAGAGGCATAAATCGAACTTATGCTATATGCAAAAATTTATTCTTTTATAAAAAATTTAACAAATTTTACATCGATTTGTCGTCGCATCATATCGTAAGTGATATTTTTAAAAATATATTCCATTTTTTGCAGTAAGATGTCAGTGAAGGGCATTATCGCCCTCGCTTCGCTTGTATCAGTTTGGTCATTCATTTTTGCAGGTTTATTTCAGATTTTACTTTATTAAAGCCAGTATTTAGCTATATGTACAGGCAAATCTTCATTTTTTTCAATAATTTTTCATCAATGAAAGAGTAGAATTTAAAACCGAAATATCGTTTATCGTTTAAAATTAGGATAGATTAGGATAAAAATTTAGGATCCAATTAATCGTGATCTGTGGCAGTGTCCTTACTGTGATTCACTTAAAAATGGATGGTTGTTGGCCTAGTTCTTTTAATTTTTCCAGTTATAAAAAAATTGCCTAGATAACCATTATACATTCCAAACAGATCTGATGCATTAATTTTTTCTATTCTCCGGTCCAAATGAGTTGCAGGAAATAAATGGCATCTCTATTTACGAAATCAATTTATATAAATTATTTATATAATTATAAAATTACTTTTTATAAATTTTATTTTTACCACAGTTCACACGAAAAAACTGGTTTCCTTGGACTTCAAGTCGATATTAAAATTATAGACTGATTTTTGACTCTGATTTTTTGCTAAATTTCAGATGAATTGAATCCGTGCAAGAGACAACCATTCCGTGGGCGATGTCCACCAACCAGTAATGGCATGCAAATGCGTTCACAATTTGTTCTGCGTTACTATTTAAGAGATAACGAATGTGTTTCTTATCCTTTCGGTAGGCAATGCTTCCTAACTAGGTTTTCAACTTTTTTTCTTTGACAACCGAAAAAATTGGATTTGTTAGATGGAACTTTTTGGTAAAAACGATGCACTGTCGTGGTTAATATATAAAGTTTGCACATTTATATATATAAACTTTTTTAATTCCCACTCTTCTTTTTTATTGACCATATTCTTATACAGAAAAAGTGGTAAAATTATATTAAGAAAGTGTTGTAGTATATATTCAACTGATAAAATATATCTTAGCGATTTTATTTATATAAACAATAATGATAGCGCCCATTTTTCTAAAGGTTGCCTGAGTATGGCCGGTCTATATCCAATGATTTTAAAAATTTTCTGAATAAATGAATATTAAAGGCCATTGTTCGGAAGATGAAAATGAGCCAGTTCTGTTCCGATATAAAGAAGAATGTGAAGGTGCTTGTTTACTGGAATCTACGCATACTGAACCGAAACAAGATGAACAACCACCAACGCGAGAACAAATTTATGCTACGTTAGCACCATTACCTGAAGAAGAAGATGAAGAAGAAGAGCCGAAAACGGGTGAATTTCCATTGTTGTTATGAAACAAACCATTCATTAGTTATAAATTCGTTTTTTTAAAAGTGTTGTTGAATATTTCCAGAGTGTTTCCGTCAAAAACAGGCAAGTGAACGCAATTTGATAAAAATCGCTTACATACCTATATGTACAAAGTCCGGTGAATTTCGATCTTTACAATGCGACATAGAGGGACAGCACTGCTTCTGTGTTGATTCGAATGGAAATGAAATTGCAAATTCAAGAATGAGCAATGGCAATCATCCTGATTGTTCTCGTACGTAGTTTTTTTGTTATTTTTATCTTTTTATTGCAAAATTGCTTGTTTTTCAGGAATCATGAATGCAATCAAACCTAACACACAAGAATGTTCAATAAAATATGATAAGGGACCATGCAATTCTTCAATAAAACGATGGTATCATGATGATAATGAAAAGATTTGTAAAAGTTTTGATTACTCTGGTAAGTGAAAATTTTGAAATTCATGGGAATCGGAAATAAAATAATAAGCAATTTTAAACAGTGGTATAAAAAAAAATGTGAGACAATGAATTCAAATTTGTTCATAAAAACTATTCCACATCCTTTAATTTTTTTGATTGAAGAATATTAATGGATTTTTTTTTCTAATTGTTTCGCACTTTTTTTGACTATTTATAGATATCTTAATGGTCTTGATTTAAAATTTTCAACTTTTGGAATATCAATTTTTAATCCGGAAATTTTTTAATGAAATTGCTTTCAAAAAATAGATTCTCAGTTAAATTATTAATGACATTTACTAATTTATCACGAAAAACCGTATCAAAGGTCTTGGCGGAATTATGATAAATTGATTGATAACGATATCAATAGTACTAATCCAATCAGAAGATGACCGATAACTGCGATTGTAATAGACTTTCCACTATGGAATCAATGTTGATTTTTTTTAAATTTTAATTAATTCATTTATATCAAGATAAACTTATATTTTACTGCAGACAGATAAGGATGTTCTTAGGCTTTGCCAGTTCGTTTCTAATGAAAACAATGATGTACAACACTGAATTTATAATTCCCTTTTTTCTTCTTTTAAAATATAATTACAAATTAACGAAGATTTATGGAAATTTTTTAAAATAAACCTTGTATAGAAGGAAATCAAAAGAAGTCAGTTCGTACTTACTATATGATTATTCAACATTGTTTTTTAATGATTTTACGAATTTAGAAATGCTTCAACAAATAATTTTAGGCTGCGGAGGTAATGGGAACAATTACGTAAGTAAATCAGTTTGCGAAAAGCAGTGTGTTACTACAACTGGTTCAAAAAGTTGCAGCAGTGGTGTGGAACCTCTTACCATTCAAGGAAAGCCGTTTAACTGTGCTCAAACTCCATGTCCTGCAGGATACAAGTGCTCAGCAACCGAACGAAGTTCAATTTGTTGTCCATTTATTGACAAAACTGCAGGTTTTTTTTAAATTATCGTATAAAAGGAATTTCAATTTCAACTGAACTTGCCTTTCTGGATGATCACTAGATTCGCAAAAATGTTTATTTAATGTTTAAAAATTTTTATGCTTTGGTTAAAGAAATAAAAAAGAATCGCAGAGTATTGTCAGCGAACTTGAATTTTGATAGTTTGTAAGAAACCCAGTAGATAATAAACTTCAGATGCTGTTCTTTCTGGTGTTGATACAAGTATTTGTCAGTTGCCGAAAGAGCGAGGTCCATGTGATCGTTATGAACTACGATTTTATTATAATAACCATTTAAAGGAATGTAAATATTTCTTCTTTGGGGGTTGTCAGGGAAATGCAAATAATTTTCAACTTGTTGAAGAATGTGAAAAGGCTTGTGGAAGGAGTAAGTTAAATTTGAATAACCTTTAACAACCAAAGCTCCATATTTTCTCTTCATTATGACCTTTGAATCCAATCCATTCATGTTTCAGATGCTGATTCTCAAAAAGACCAGACTAAAATCGCTCCAGCTGTTACTACCAATCTTGTAATAACAAAAGCTAAAGTACAAGCAGCTAAAAAGTTGTCGTATGAACGCATCACTTCAGTTACACCAACAATTGCTAATTTACCGACAATTGCGATTGTTACTCATCATAGAGGACCACAAATAACGAAAAATGTGCTAACAGCCACAACGATGGCAAAAACGGAAGCAACAATTACCATGCAAGCAAATATCTTGGCAACTAAATTTGAAACAGACGAAATAAAGCCCACATCTTATGTTAAAGCAGTAGAAACATTGGATAATATTGATGGCGACACCGATGGAAAGAATAAAGAAGAAAAGCTATCATCTATTCAACCTAAAATGTAAAATTTTGCATAAATCACACGATGGTTTGGAATTTTCTAATTTTATTGTTATATTTTATATCACTTTTTTGATAGCTCTTATCATTTCTAGTCAGACTCATTTAACTGGGTTGTAGGACCAGACAAATTTTGCTAGTCATTTGAAGGTAGAACTACAACTGCACTGCTGTTCATGTTTACTACCACCGGGAGCAGAACTTTAGGACCGGCATTCTGAAAGAGAGCGAAAACTCATCCTTTCCACTCTATATTTTTTGATTGCATGTTTTCTTTAGGCAAAAGCAATCACTAATTCAAACTACAACCACAACCACAAAAATTGTCTGCAGCGTTATAAATTTTTTTATTGTCTGTATTTGTTGGAAGTCAATATTATAAATTCATTTCAGAATTAGTACAACACTGAATATTGATCATGAAACATCCGTTAAGCATTTTAATAAACAGACAGATCATGCGGAAGAATTACATACGGCTACTTTAAGGATATCCGAAACTACACCTGAGTTCTCAAAGGCATCTCCAATCCAGTTGGAAGTGCCAGTTGAAAAAGCGGCAGTACTTCAAATCAGCACGCCTCTAAGCAGATCGCAACGTATTCTTCCACTATCTCCCCCCCTTTCTGGTGATTCTTGGAATTTTTTCTCTTTCTTCAGTTTCATCTAATAGTCAGATATTTGGGAAAAATAAAATAAGTAAATTTGGAACATATTCCAGAAAATCGCTGCACTCATATTCGTGATCCTGGTACATGTCTCGGCAATTTTCCTCGTTGGTTCTGGAATTCTGAACTCGAAATTTGTCAGATATTCACTTATGGTGGTTGTGGTGGTAATGGCAACAATTTTGCTACTCAAGGAGAGTGTTTAGATACATGCCATCGAGGTAATTTTGACTTTTCTCCATCTTTTAATCAACTGCTAAGCCTTGATATGAACTTTTCATACTAATATTGCATTATTTTTTCAATTTAGGTTTTTATGCATCTTGTAAGCTTTACGCGCTAACTATCACAATAAAATCTTGCGAATAATGTTAAGGTAGAGAAATGAATGAAAATTTACAATTTTATGATCTGTTCAGTAAGAAAACTTTTATTTTTAGCAAAAGATTCGGTGGAAATATTAGATTCGTCAAATGTATGTGACCATAAAGTTGATCCTGGCACTTGTAACGGCGATTTTAAACGATATGCTTTTGATTCAGTCAGTGGTGAATGTAAACCTTTTCGTTATGGCGGATGCGGTGGCAATGGAAATAATTTTGCGACTGAATCTGATTGTAAAAAGAGATGTAAAAAACATGGTAAATTTTATTTTTATGGTGAAAATTGGTCCAATCTCTTATCTCTGGTATTTTACCATTTTATAAAAAAGATAATCATTTAGATTGATTTAAGATAGTTTGTAGGCTGAAATTTTTCGCTTCAAATATGCCTTTTATTTAAATGGAGATAAATTAGTTCCTTGGGCGCTTTAATATCTTCATATATTATTAATATCTTTACATAAATTTTTTTGAATGTTGATAATTGGAAGGCACGTTTTGATGGTGAAATTTTCGAAATCATTTGGCCATTTCTTCATCAGTTTTATAATCAGTTTTTATAGGTGACGATCTTCCGACTGATGTTTGTAAGCATCCAATTGAAGTCGGCGAATGTTCGGGCATATTTGCACGATTTGCTTACGATGCCTCAATAAATGAATGCCGTTCATTCACCTATGGTGGATGTGGTGGGAATGGCAATAATTTTGCGACTCTTGCTGAGTGCCGTACAGCATGCTTAAGAGGTTTATGAATCTTCATTATAATAGAATTGATTTTCCGTAGCCTATTGCCCTCAAGTTCTAATAATTATACTTCTCTATAAATTTAATTTGTTTATACAATTTGTTGAAAAAATTTTTAATTAGGTATCTCCATTTCCTTTTTATCTATTTCGAAAAGACTGATCACTCAGATTCGACTCCGTTTAGCGAACTTATAATTTTTATATATCCCTGGTAATGCTGGCGATTCACCTGTATTTCTATTGCCAAAGGGCTCTCTAGCATATTTGTCCAGTGCGACAAGCCAGCGGAGCGAGTTTAACCAGTAATGATGAGGACTCTTAAAGAATTTTTTATATTAGAACTCTGGAATAAGTATTTTTGGTCACTTGTTCATTTCCAAATCGATCTAAGTCCGATCTTGGTGTTTGGAGCCAATTTCCGTATGAAAAAAGATTAAAAAATTTTTTTAGTGACATGTTTATCACAACCACGTTGCGACTTTTCTCGATGTCAGTTGGTGAGTGATGCACAAGGTTGCCTATTCTGTAGCTGCCCGCCTGTTCAACAACCATCTCCTTTAGGTAAAACTGCAAAAAAATTTCGAATTTTTTTTGAAGATTTAAAATTCACTGTTTCTGGCACTTCATCCCATATTTCTTTATCGTTTTTTGACGAAAATCTCCATTGTTATATTCACACTTTTGTCACCGTTTGTCACTTTATCGTTGTTGTTGTTGTTTGGGCTTCATATTTTTCTTTTTCACTTGTGTTCCTTTTTGTCTAAAAGCAAATTTCATTTGTGGTTTGGTTGACTGCAATAAGGGTTGAGACTCTTTCGCCAAAGAATTACTTAGTGGTAAATGTATGTCCAGCGTTGCTTCGATTTAACGCGAATCAAGCCCGTGATGCTTTATCTTAACCAAAAAAATATTATTTTAATCAGTTTACCCCTTTCAAGACCTTTAATAGCCGTGTGGGGATAAATATTCCATAGATATCTTTTTCTTCATTTATTCACTCATCTCTCACTCAACTTTGTTTAATAAGCTTTCGTTATCTATCGTTTATTTTCTATTATTTTTTTTCATTCTAGAAATTTGCAGACTTCATTTTTTAAAAATTAGAGTATATGCAGAGGTATTTATTGCCGAATAATATATTCTTTTCCTTCACTTTTATGATTAGTGGAAGTGGGCAGATTTTCTTATCAATCTATCATTCCAGATAGATTGATAGATTGAAGAAAAAGAAAAAATCCTGCTTGCTTTGTGAACCGTTACGAGCCTTTTAGAAGAACACCAGTTACTGTTCTTGATGCCACATATATCACTTTCGCAACATTTTTACGATTCAAATATGGATTCTTTTTCTTCTTATTAAAGAATTAAAAAATCCCATTTTTTGCACTCATTAAAATTTTAGACGTATGAGATTTTTGAAAGAAATGTTCAAAGTGTGGTTTATGTTATGTTTTTAGTATAAAATTAATGTTTCATCTTTAGCAAATGTCCAGTTCATTTAGGTAATAATTTATTTGCAAACTAAAAATTTCAGGTAACCAAATTATGGAATCCAACTGTCCATTTGTCGATGTTTTGATGTGCACTGAACCTTGTATAATTTTTTCAAATCGTCGTGGGTGTCAAGAGTGTGTATGTCCAGTTATTCATCCTAAGGACGTATTCAGTGCAACACCACGTCATTTGGGCACAGGTTTCACCGCACCCGATGGTAAATTACATATTGCACTACGGAGCAAATCTGTTGAATCACAAAAAGTTTTACCTGTCTTGTTATCAACACTTCAACCTACTCATTCGACCAGATTACCTTCAACTGCAACATCATCTGCAACACCATTCAACTTAACATCCTCAACTTTGTCTTATTTTTCTACAACAGATCATTCAACAATTGCAAGTCCAACCTCATTGCTTTCGCAATCAGCACCCTCAACAGCATCACAATCATTTCCATCACATGCTCTAAACCAGTTCTCATACCAAATATCAGGTGAGTATCTACACCTAATTTGTATGGTATAAGCATATATATATATTTAGAGCTCAGATGGGGTTTTTTTCTTTATTAAAATCAAAGTATTAAATTTTGGCTTAAATTTAATAATTCTTTGATGATCTCATATTTCATTTCTCAATGTTCTGTATTAAGATTCAAACCAGTTATTGTTCATTTGCTTATGGAAAATGTTAATTTCCCTTTAGGTTTCTAAAGGTCAAGTAAGACCCAAGTTGAATAATTTAGTTCTTATGTCAGTTTCAGGTAGCCTAAGTCATTCAGAAAATACAGTGCCTTACGATCACAAATCATTTTCCCGATACAACGAAAAATGCCTCGAGAACATGGTTAGTAATGCCACAAAAATCGCTTTTCTTTGATTAGCATGAAATACATCCCCTAAAAGACTGATTTATGGAGCGGGCTTAAAAGACTGAAATATTAAAATGATTCACAGATGAAAACTTGTTCGAGAGATTTTTCTACCAGAAAATTTGGTCCATTCTCTTGGCCATCAAATTTAAGCAGTTTAGCTATTAAATAATTTAATTCGATATTTTCGCTTGTGGTTGCTCTATGGCATTGTTTTCCTTCAACTAATGAGTCTTTTGATAAACACCTCTTTTGCTTTATGAAATCCTGTATAAAATACAGTTTCCACGAATTCCGATCAGCAACACAATATGTCATGAAAAGGACTGATTGACCAAAATTTGTATGAATTTCCTTTATTTGCAAATTAGTTATGAAATTGATGCGCATGAAAATGAACTTGTTATCCCATGATCCAGGTTAGCCAATGAGGCTATTAACAGATCTGTGTCGTCTAGTCAGTCAGTACAATAATGAAAATCAGCAACGTATCAATGGAGCTTTAGTGTGCTGCAAGTTAAAGACTCGGGTTACGGTAAAAAGAAAGCCCGAAACCACAAGGAATAGCTTTGGTAGGTGCCATTTAATTTTGAGCACTAGTGTATTAATACTTAATATTTGATTAGAAAAAAACTTTCAGGATACTGGACCATGCAAGAAGAGTATTCTAAGGTGGTTTTTTAACTCCAAGATAGGTGCATGTGAATCATTCCAATATGGTGGTTGTGCAGGCAATAGGAATCATTTCTTTTCAAAAAGAGAATGTGAAATACACTGTGCAAGATTTTCGAGTTAGCACTTTAGCCATTTAAAAAAGTGTCACTTTCAAATTATCACATCGGAATTATGATTAGTGACTGGCGCCACAATGGTGCAATGGTGTGAGAAATGGAAAAAAAAGTACAGAAAAAAAAGATGAAAAAAAAGAAAAAGATTATGAAAAAATCAGATAATACTGTGTTGCTAACGATGGTTCAGGAACTCACAAAATGTTTTCATAAATTTATACCTTCAGGAAAAAGCATGGAAGCGAAACAGACCTCTATTATAAATGCATCAGGTAGTGAAACTACGCAAGTGTTTACAGCTTTGCCGGAAACGACCATGGACGTATTGCAGCAGACGAGTGAAAATACAAGTGGGGAAGCAGTTCAAACTTGTAAGAATGTTTCAAAAAATTCGCACGAAGCACTTATTTCACTGCTTCATACACTATTACCTTTTTATACAGTTAAAAATGATGCACAACATATTCTACTCGATTCAACAAATCATGCATCTGCAGGAAATCGTTCCTTATCATATTTAGAACCCTTATCGCTGAATTTCAGTCATGAAAAATTTTATCCAATTAAATCATTGTTATTATTAGATTCAAAAATTACGCCACCGTTGCAATCACTCAATACATGTCACTTATTAACTCAAGAATTACAACATAATTCACTCAATTTGAATTCGCACCGTTCTAACCTTTCATATGAAAATATTCACACCTCACTGAATTCTCGATCCATGAATATATCGGATGAAAGCGAGGTTGACACAAAAATTCCAACCGTTCGATCTTTTTCTAATCAATTTGCTTATACGCATACCGCCAAATCAGATCAAGAAAAGATTTTGCGAACTTCAGGACCTATTTATGTTATGACCGCCGATCAGGAAAATAATAATAACATTGAGCGAGGTAATTGTAATAACAAGGTTACAACAGAAAAAATTCATGAAAATAAGAGTAACAAGAGAGAATTTTCGTTATCAACAGACATACAAAGTATTAAGATTTATGAAACCCATGTTGTTGAAAATAAAGGCGGAGACAAAACTGGAAGTTCTGATATGAGCATAAAAACTGCTTATCCAACTTCATCATCGATCTTAATAGGCGTTGAAGAAAGATCTAAAAACCTAATCGATCACTTGTCTTCTTTATCAGAAAAAAGTACAACCAACTATCCACTAAACAAAGATAGTAGCATCGAATCAGCTTCTAGAAGCTTTGGTACCCATAATTTTGGTTATGCCGATATAAATGAATATAATCAAATGAAATTATCAAACACATCAAATGAGCTTGTAGATTTCATTGAAGGAAATGAATCTTCAACAAAATATCATTTTTTATTTAATGATGTATTTTCTACTGTAGGTTTTTTTACCAATTTAGAACGGCATTCAGATCTAAAGAAAAGTGGCGCTGATAATACGCAATCACAGGAACACTTAATTTCTACTGTATTATCGAATACAGGAATCCAAACAGATACACCAGTGATGAAAATCTCGCAAATTCCCTCTATATCTGGCCCGTTATATGATGAATCAACCGCAAAAATGCCACGTGTTTTTCAAGCAAAAACAGTTACTGATTTCAAATCAACGCTTTTCGCTAGGCCGTTTTTGAAAACTGACAATAGCGAATCCTCCGAAACGCCAAGAAAATTGATACCACAAACAGCTGTGGCGTCGCTAAATAATCTATCACTAGGTAAATTAATATCTTTAACTTTAACCTCATTAACGAATCGAGGTAAGGTATAGTGAGACTGATATCGACTAATTTTTGTTGCTGAAGGTATACAAGTTTGAAGCCTTAGATTTTGATAACTTATCACCATCTTTTAAACGTTCTTTACCATTTTTTTGTATTGATCAGCAATAATGAAGCAGTGATTGAAATCATACCATATGAAGCTGTGCGCATATTGCCATTCAAGCATCATTCTAATCTCACTAAAAGTCCTTAAAAATTTCGCTGAAAAAAATTCATTTTTTATTTGATGAAAATATTTCAAAAGAGTTTGCGCTGAAGCATCGAGTGGCTTTGCCTTTCATTTATATTTCCATGGTTTATAATCTATAGCGGATTTTCGAAAAAATGTGTCATTATTCGTTAGTAGCACAAATATTTTCTCCCGGCAGATTTTTTATTTTAATTAATATTTTATTTTATTTATTTCAATTTTGCTGTTTCTTCCCCTTTCTTCTTATTCGCATTCGCAATTCGCTTGAATCCGCTACTTGAGAATTTGCTAAAGAGCCAATTGTTGATAAAAGCGCGGATCAGCAGCCACTCACTCATATTCCACTTTTACCCATTCATCAGGAGGCCAAACTTCGAACAATCGAATCGACCTCATGCTGCTTGATCTTGTTAAAACAACATATCTCTTCTGAAACTAATTTCTTACAAAAAATCAAAATGTCCATAATAACCTTACACCGACAAATGTCGAATTCTGCACTGCTTTGCAATTTGCATAGAAATCACGAAATATACTTATAAAGCTAGATACTTGCAAAGTTTCAACTATCGTATCATGCATGTTTAAGTTATTTTTTTGGCTTAATTGGTTTGCCTAAGCTTTCAAAGCTTGCTGCATGCAATCAATTTTAATGCTGAATTTATCAAAATCATCCTCACAATTGCTTTATCAGCATCAGCATCGCAGACCTTACAATAATTTTATCTCAAATGAATACCACAAGATTTCTTACTCAGCTTATTCCTTGACTTTATTAAGCACATCTGATTAGGTAATTCGGAAATCTTTGCACACTGCCTTCTTAAACAGCTGTTGTCAATCCAGAAATGCAACAATCTGATAAGCAAATTTTTCAACCAATATTTTTATTATTAAACTTTCTTAAATAGGTAATTTAAAATAAGGAGCCTGAAATTTTATTCTTTCTTCTTCTTCTAACAACTCTCATCATTGCTTTGGCTGACTCCAGTGACTACAAGGGTAAGAAGTTTTCAAGCGCGATCTGACGCCAATCGTCGACAGTAATAAAAACTATTCCTTTTTCCATCGTCTAAGTCCATATATTGCTGGTCCATCCATGCGTTAAAATCTTTCCCGACCGTATCAGCCCAGGTTTTTATTGGCCCACTTCTATTTTCACGTCATCCATTTTCACAATGTTTAGCAAATAACGAGATATATCAACTCTTATAGTAGTGGGAATTTGTCCTAACTGGCGAATGCGACGCTCTGTGATGGTAATATTAATGCCGGTTGTATTTGAACAAAGATAATTGGTATAAACGTATGAGATTTTATCCTCTTGGAGGGCCGATGAAATATGTCTTAGACATGAGTAGTCAAAGGCAAATTGTTTCTTTCATTGGCCATATTTCGTAACCATTTAGCAAGATCGAGCAAATTGCGCGGACCTTTGTCTTTATGGTGATTTCGCTACAGCTCCATTAAGGTTTCGTCAACCAGAAGAACCCGAAGAACATGTTTCTAGCTTTCTTTATTCGTCTATCGTCATATAATATCGTCTTTCGCTTGGCTTTTTGGAACTTTTTTCCCAAGGTATTTAAAGTGGAGCTCTTCCAGCTAGAAATGAATTGATAAAATCGATATTTTATTAGTTCTTATATATAAAACGAAAGCACTTTCGTTTTATTCACATTGATTCTGAGTCCAATTCTCGCTGCAGTTGTTGACACGTTGTGGTAGTATTATTTGCATATCATCATAATTGTCAGCAAAAAGGACGATAAAATCAGTGTCTGTGATACTATGCTCTGGACTGATTTCACCACTTGAGTACCTACAAGCGATATCCATCATCCATTCTATTGAATATTATAGGAGAAAGGGCCCATCCTTTTTGAACATCACTTTTTAATTCGAAGGAATCCGTCAGTTCCCCATATACGCAGATCTACGCCGACGTACGCCGATAAAATGTCTTTATGGGTCAAATGATCTTCTCTGGAAAAATACCGTCGCGTTCCTTCGAAGCGCCATTCCATCAATTGAATAGAAGGTAATCGTAAGATCGATGAAATAAATACGTAATGGTGGGTTGCAAATATCTGAAGCGATGTTCCAATACCCTTCTTAACGTGAATATCTGGTCAGCACAACTGCGCTTCTGTTGTCCCGTACTTCCATAAGTCTGTTGAGTAACAGGGAAGCAAAAATTTTCGCTGAGACGTCTAGTAGGCTGATTCCTCGATAATTGTCGCAGTTTGTCCTATCACCTTTCGTAAGAATTTGGAGCAGAATTGCTTTGCTCCAATCATGTAGTAATATTTCTTTCTTCCACACCAGAAAGTACATTTATTGAAGGTTCATTATGAAAAGTTGGAGAGTTCACCTCAAAGACCCCTCTTCTCCCGGAGTCTTATTGATCTTAAGCGTATGGATAACGGAGAATATTTCTTTTTTTGTTGGCGATTCTCAATTGCAAACGTGTGGTTCGACGAATGTTTGGGTTAACAGATGGCGTATCAAGGTTAAGTTTGACCTCAAAGAATTCCACCTGGTGAGGCAATTCTTAAAACTTTGAACGAGGCCGTTGCTATACCTTACCATTTTACTGATCGTTCCCCGAGTTATAGTTGAAGAAGGCGAAATATCCTATTGTCGCCCAATCGAGCTACCGTCTCCATTCTGAAGGCTATCTCTCACCAATAGTGATTTCTGTCCTGCCGTGCTGCTGTAGCATCAATTTCTTCGAAGCATCCAATAATCAGGATCTTCTTACATTCTTGCTTTGGCAGTGTGTTTAGACAATTGAGCAGATGCTTCCAGTACCCAACTAGCGCAATTCCTATATTTTAGTATTCCTTAGTGTAGAAGTGGCTTTCTTTCGAAGACATTCTTTAGTTTATAGTTATAAAATTTTGAGGGATGCGATTGTCAATTTTGTGCAAATCTTGGCTCGGACCATAACATCGTCAGATCGCTACACCATTTATCCCGAGTTATTCGAAACATCACAATGATAGTACCTCTGTTCGGAGCCAAGTTTAGTAATTATTCAAGATCCCAATTGAAGAAAGGGGTTTCCCGACAAGCAAGCGATATCCACACGATATTAAGAAAGAGTATGAAAAGTGATCGCTTGGCTTGCAATATCCATAGGCATTCTGAGGTTTTACGCTGATATGGCTTATATCGTGCAAAGAGCAGATTTTCCTCTTGATAGATTTCGAAAAATTGCCCTGGCTTGCGAATATATTTTATTTGTGAATTTTGGGATCGTTTTTCCCGGATTATATACTTATCGCATATACCACAGGGCTGGGAATATTATGCGCGTCAGAGGATGCGGACGTAGTTTCAAGAACATCTGATAGAGTTGTAGGTGGAGTAGCCACCCGAATTTTTGGTATGACAGATTTATCTGTCGAAGACAAGGATAAGGTGGAAAAATTAAAAATTTAAAAAATTAAAATATCAAATTTAAGAAAGGAAAAAAAAAGAAAAGTAAAACTTATCGTTTGAAGTCCAAATTTTATCCCTATTACCTAAATATTATCGTTTAAGATTTTAATTATTCCACGAAGGCTTACGCAAAGGCAACACTAATGCAAATTTAATGGATTATCAAATAATATAATATACTGTGCAATAAACACAGTTTAGTAAACCCAGTTTATTCAGCTTTAACGAAGAATCCATTAGATGGAGATGAGCAAAAATCTACTTTCGGAATCCAACAATATTTCGAGACTACAGAAACCATAAGTATTCCAGGTTCTTTCATTTTTTAATACCAAATTCCTTATAAAGACCATCATCTGGAAGTTTCTGATTTTTTGTGGGTTTGAAGACTATTCAGTAGACTATTCAGCATAGACTTTTCACTTTCAAAAATTGGTAATCATTTCTAGGAGAAGTTAACATTCATGGCCAAAAATTGGCTACTGATTTGGCCGGAAATAGGCAGAAGTCATCCGTTGAACACATTTTAACGATAAATGCAAGTGGAATAACAAGTAGAAGCAATTATTTAGAATCTGTTCAACCTAAATTATTTGCTGAAAGAGCACCACACCAATCGAAAAAAGATGCAGCTTGTTTACAAACCCCTGATGCTGGTCCATGCTTTGACTATGTACCAAGGTGGTTTTATAATTCTCAGACTGGAAAATGTGAACAATTTTCCTACGGCTCTTGTGGAGGAAACAGTAATAATTTTTTGGATCGTCAGATTTGTGAGTCGAGGTGTAAACCAGGTGAGTTTTGTCCAGTAATTTATGGTCTCAAAAAAATTTGCTAATTTCTATGCCTCTAAAGTTTGTTATTGTTCCAAATACTCCGTATTTTGAATTTTTCTAATTTAAATTCAATCATAAAAACCAACTTTTAGCACTAAAAGTTAAAATCATTTGCCATAGTATATGAAAAATAAAATGCGATGAGTGCAAAAATTCTTTTGTAATTATTAGTAATTCCCAGTAGATTATTTTAAATAATGAAGCAATTATTATAGTAAGCAATTATTATAGCAATTATTATTATATCATAATCACCGATCATAGATTCATGTAGACATATAATTTACAGTGAGTAGTGCGGCAACTATACAATTTCCTCAGAAATGTACTCTTAATAAGGACGAAGGTTATGGCGGTGGCTATAATGTTAAGTGGTACTTTAACAGTAGAAATTTGAGATGCGAGCAGATAGTATTTCAAGGCGCTGGAGGCAATGCAAATCAATTTTCAACACTTGGTGAATGTCAAAAAACTTGCAACCGTAAGTTATTATTAAATATTATTTGCTAAATTAACAAATTAATGTACCATAAAAAAAACGTGCTAACAGTTGAACTTTATGGTTTTTTTCTTGTGGAAAAATGTGTGATTGCAAAATGGCTTTATCTTTTTACTTAGCCATAACGCATTTGGTTCAGAGGATATTAGAATATTCTCCATGTTCTGCGTATCTCAAGCTCAACATGAGCTGGATTCATGTCAAGTGCGTTAGAAATTGTTGTCACTTCCAATCGATGAAAATTTCCAGTGATTAGTAGGAATCAAGGATAGCCCAGAAATTATTTGTGTGGGATGTTATGGAGATATGTTATTTCGAGTAAATTCGAGCAATTCATACTCTTTTAAGAGGCTATCACAGTAAATGTTGCCATCAAGAGTGAAGTGCTGAAGACTAGCCCATACCTTCCTTAGATTACACTAGAAGAGGAAATGTCAGCATGTTAGTCGATAGTAACAACCAAAGAGAAATACATGATTAGAAGGAAAAATTATCGGGTGTGTGAAAAAATGATGGTTCTACTTTATTTTCTGAGCTTTCAGTAGAGCTGAATCTGGTGCCGAAAAGTTTCAAAGAAGAGAGGCTATTGGAACATTCTACAGGGACTGCTGAAAATACCGATGAAGATTTAATCAGAGAGCCGATTCCTTCGAATTTATTAGCTTCAGAAATCATAAAATCTGATTCGTTGAGTGCAAACGAATTGTTAGTATTTTTATCCTCATTACTGATGAAAATCCAAAAGTGTTTATGAAAGGGAAGAAACATGAGCAAATGTAATTCATTTCTTTCAGTGCTCAAGAAACTGGAAAGAGTCATTCGACTCCCAAGTATTTTTTAACCGCAAATAACATAGTTGTCGATCTCTCTTCATTATCTCAAGTCGAACAGTTCAAATCTTTGAAAAATCGAATTTCCGCATCAAAATCGCTCTATGGCGCAGAAGCATTCCACGAAAAATCAAATGAAGCGTCCGAAGAGCAGTTACCTTTTCTTGGTCCATCACCACCAATGGAAATTAATTACCAGAATGGAACTCGAGCTAAAGGTAGTGGATGAAATCTTTTAAATTGTAAACGCACTTCAAAGAAACAATCTGAAAGTGTTTTTTGTAAAAATCAATAAATTTTCAGCTGAAGGATCGAAAATTCACGAATTGTTCGATCTTCAATCTTCTCAATTTGCTCTCACTAACTCTCCTTTTTTGGGCTTTCAACATCAAATTTTCCCTGATAGAGTTCCTCCTTGTCCAAATAATCTATTACCAATGCTATACTCAAATGGGCGACCAGTGATGTGTCTTCCTGGTAAAAATCAATGTCCAGATAATTCAGTCTGTTATTTCAGTGGCCTCGACTTTTATTGTTGTCCTAATGAAGATGATCCATATGATAAGCACATCTTTGGAGGTAATCTGTTTAAAAATTCCATTGGGTATTGTTGCTTCTTAAGTCATAGCATATAAAACACATATGGTTATCATATTGTCCTACAACTATTATCATTATCAACTTTATTCGAGCAGAATGCCTTGCAACATTATGCATTTTATAGACCAGTCTCACAAACTTAAAATTTCCGAGACTTGGACTAGGATAAGCCGTAATTGATGCATTTCTCGGGAAAATTCCTCTTGAACATTTCATCATACAAACTAGAGATTTCCATAAGAGTTACTTACTCTAACTACAGTAGCATATGAGTTAAATTGAAATAAATTGAATGTAAATGGAATGGAATACTTTGTAATTATTTAGATTATTGGCAAGATCATTTATCCGTTATCTTTTGATTACATTGCAATTGTTAAAGAATTTGCAGTAGTTTGTAGTAATTTTTTCAGGTTATGATGGTGAAGAGGTAAAGCGAGGTTATAAAAACACGAGATTATCTCTCGCTTTGCAAAAAGTCGTCAATGAAAAAAACAAACGAATTAGGCGACAAATTCTAGATAAAATGCCATTAACGGATAACAATGCGAAATCGACACGTTTTGATTGTAAATTTTTCATAAAAACTTTATGAATACTCTTTCTACACTTTTAGTGGTGAATGATACGAGCTAAAAAATGTTGGAGAAAAAGCATGCTTGGTGAAATAATGAAAACAGTAAATCTTTTGACTGAACCAGATAGCTCTTAGGTACTAGTTGCTTTCAATATTTTTGAGAAGATAAGGAAAGATTTTTTTCAGCAAAATCATTGAATCGGTATTCTTTGGCCACTGTAATGAATAATACGACCCAGAAGGCGTTCGTTAACCCATGCAGTTACAATGTAGATCCTGGTACTTGTAATGAAGCTCATCTTCGTTACTTCTATGATAATGGAAGTGCAAGCTGCAGATTATTTTATTATGGGGGTTGCGAAGGAAATGGGAACAACTTTGCAACACAACAGGACTGTGAAGAACTTTGCAAAACTGATGTGCTAAGTTTGTTTTAATTAGTTATTTAAAAAAGATAATTATATTCAGCTATTACAATTTTATCAAATAAATTTGTGTATAACCAAAATCTACATATTTATTTTATGAAACATTTCAGATGAATTTTCATCGAGTGACCCACCTTCTGGAGTTTGTCCCGGTGGACTCGTTCCTCTAGGTGGAAATGCACCAGTGCTGTGTGGTAATCGTACAGATTCTATAGCATGCCCACCACGGTATTTTTGCCGAATGGGACCACCTGATATTTGCTGCCCTCAAGGCACACATTATCCTGGTTATCACTTATCACTTTATTAAACAATAAACACTAAAATTGTATATTTGTCAAGAACTAGTAAGAGTGGTTATTATCACTATTATACAATTTCTTTTTGTAATTTTTATCTTGATATTGAAAACAAGTAATTTTTTTAGATTTGCAAGAAATCTTGGCCTCGAAAGTGCGATCAAAGAACACACGTTTTTCTCCTCATGTAAATTCAGCTCGACAACATGCTTCTCATTATTCTAAAATAGGCCACGATGAATCAGTGGCTGAAGATAGTCAAAGCGAAATCTACGACGATAAAATCTTAGTGCAAGACAATATACCACATGAAGGTGAAGACACAGTTACTTTTTATTTAATTTTTTATTGCCTAAAGAAATTCGAATTATTGGTATTTCATTTCAAACTTTTTGAAGCCATAATATTAAAAAATAAAATTTAGCTGCGTTATTTGAAATTGAAACATTATAAAAATATTTGCAAATGCAAAATTTGGAAAACAGACTTTGTATATTCAGCGGTCCTTGGAAAATCACGCCCATCTTCAATTTTTCCATCAGCTATGTGTTCCGATGGATCCGATGCTTTGTTAGATGGTTCAGGAGAACCTCTGACTTGTGGGTCAGGGTTCGATGGTAAATCTCTTTGTCCGGTCGGTTATTATTGTTCGATGGATCCAGAAAGGAAGGGTTAGTGGAATTTTTTATGAGCATTGTGACTTTTCTTATTAGTAATTGACAATAAATACAATCAATAAAGATAATCTTCAGAAATTCAGTGAATCCATGCAAGTAAGATGCAAGTAAGCATGAAATGAACCATTTATTATATTAACGAATCTACTACAGGAATAGACTCTTTCTGAGATCTAAAACATGACAAAGTGTTAATGTTTCATGCTGGCAATTGAATAGTCAGATAAATGTTTTATAACTTATAACTTATTCACTTTTAACTTATAATTTTATAACTTATTCATCCTCTGGCCTTGATATTTTGGCATTTTCGCCATAAATAACGTTTGAAGAATCATTTAGGTAATGGTTAAATAATGGTTAAGTAAAATATATTAGTGAAATTATTTAAGAGCGATTATGCTGCCCAATGGAAACCACAGGCAGCAAAATTCCACCACCTTCCGCAATCGCTCCATATTTCGGATTACGAAGGCATAATCCTGGCGAAGTAATTGAACGTGGATCTTTGCCATCTGATTCAAAACCATCTAGATTCCATTACATGAACAAAGGAGATGCGAAAGGTAAAATGAACCTTTAAATGAGATACTTCATACAAAAATTTAAAGATATTTTAATTCAAAGGATGTTGAAATGGGGAAAAAATTTTGTATAAAAAAAGCAGATTAATGCAAGTTGAACTTTAGTAAATTAAATCGTCTTGAAGGTATTGCTGGATCGGACTTGATTGATAATGTAGGCAATGATAAAGCCATAAATGAAGCTAGAACTTCCTCAGGTATAGTTTAAATATTCAGCTTATTCAGGTTTGTTGTTGAAAACAGCTTTAAACGAAACAAAATTCCATATTTCCTGCATTGCGAATTTACTTGATTAGTATTTATTGTTTCGTTAATTGTTTTTCATAATGTGAAATAATATTTATTAGCTTATTTGTCTTATTTAAAAAATTCGTTCATAAGTTTTTTATTATGCTAAATCATTTACAGAATCAGCAACGAAAGAAAATTATGAAGGATTTTATGCCAGGTTAATGCTCAAACCACTGAATAAACATAGGAATCTTAATGGTATTTCTTTGTTCAGTTATTTTTTTCAACAGTGCTTTTTTTTACTGAGATATATATCATTGATAAGGGAAAACTTAAGCATGGATTTCATTAATTTTTATTTCAGGATATTTGAAAACGAATAGAAATTCGGAATTCGTCGACAGTGACGAAATTCAAATTGATATTGAAAGAAGTGATCCATTCGAGATATTTGAAGCGAATAAACTTTCCTTGGACCAAAGTGTTTGCCATATAAAGCCAACTGAAGGTGCCATATTCTTTTATATTTTTATTTCAATTTGTCTTATCCTCATTTATAGTTCAGCAAAATAGTTTGCACTTTTTCTTCGAATGCGCAGTTCACTATTTTAAAGGTCGATTGTGCCGTGAAGATGAAGTTAACCCACGAACGAATTTGCAATATTTTTACAGTCGGCGAGAGAAGAAGTGTAAATTATTCTTTTATCGTGGATGCGGTGGAAATGCAAATCGTTTTGAAACTAAAGCGCAGTGTGAATCTCTTTGCGGCGTAAGTTTTTGATTGATCAGAAGTACTAATGTTTTAAATTATAAGTTAATCTGGCCACGTCAGATTTATGCAAATGTCAGGCAGAACATGGAAATATATTTTACATAGTTATCAATGCTAGAATCTTCTTTTATTAATACTAGACCATTGAGTTAGGACTATTTTCCAGCTCCAGTTGGATTTCATTTCTAATGACTGAAGGAAAAATGATGGATTTTCTCGTATCGCGTGTTTGAGTTCATTTTTCAAACAAATTTTTTTAATTTTTTATTTTTAATGCTAATTTTTCAACAATGACATATAATAAATTGCAGTCACAATATTTGCAGCATTCATCGTAGTATCAAGATCTGAGTCGCTCTGTCATCGAGGATTCTCGAATTACTGATTGCAATAGAAAAGAAAATCTTTTCTTAATGTGTATCTCATTCCATTATTTCATTTATATTTTTTCTTTTCTATTTAATCTATTCTTAATACTTATGAAATTTTCATTTTTGCCTTTTTTAATATTTATTTTTGTATAATTAAAATCTTATAACGAATTTATTCTTTTCTTTGCGTTTTTCTTAATGAATTGATTGAACAAATGGTTCTTGGCTGGCAAATTGACCATTCAAAATAGAATATTCGACAAAAAAAAATTTGGTGAATTTGAGGAATAAAACATGTTTCCAGAAAAATTTTGATATCAAATTTTATAAAAATCTGCGCATTTAGTATTAACCACCGCGGAGAAAAAATGAGCAAAAAATAGTGAATTTCATGACATCGATCAAATATATGAGGCATTTTTATTGGTTTCCTAATTGAAACCATGAATCATCTAACTTTTATAAATTATTCTGAATTATAAATTACTGAATTACATCCAGAAGCGCTGAATTGCGTAAACTAGTCTACGTCCATTCATTATTCTATGCAATCCTTCGTATTTGAGGTATATTTGATAATCAAAAATAAATTATTTTTAATAGCTATCTGAATAAGTAAAAAGATGCACGACCCATGAAATCTATAATTTTTCGATAATAATGTAAAGGAAAAAATATAAGACGTCCTTCCAAGTCTAAGTCTTTATTTTTTCACCTATATTTTGCCTCAATTCCTTCATCAACATTTACTTCTCGAGAATTTATCAGGGTCTTACTTAATCTAATGAAAGGATTACCCAGTTCCATTTTATATTATGAATTTGGTCTTTTTGCCATTCTTTTTCGTGATGTGAGAATTTTAATTGAATTGAAGTAAAATAAAACCAATTTTTGTGACTCTGCAATGGGAAAAGCTTTAGTCAGTAATAAAAATAGCCTATTATTATTCATTCGAAAGAAAACTTTTTCGCAAATGATTTAAGCTTGAACACACTTTCTTAACAAACAGAAAACCACGAAGTTTTCCCACTGAGTCACATTTGTATACTTAAAGGCGAAACAAAAGTACTGGTTAAATGCAATGCAACTAGATTTGTCTCCTACTATAAATAATACTTAAACCAATACTTATAACCAACAATTGCTTCTTTTTCTCAGTATTTTTAAATTATTGTTATGCTGCACTGTACTGTTAGATATTAAAACGGATTTGTACTTTACAACAATTAAATTTTTCCTTTCTAAATCCTAATTATCTGATAAAGGGAAGATAATATAAAATAAAAAGTTTTTGTAGTCTGGATATAAGATAAGTAAGACCTAATGCAGAAAAAGCTATACTATCAACTTATATTACTCTTTCTCCATTTTTCTTGGTATTATGGTTTTATATTATGAGATTATGCAGCAATTATAATAATAGCAATACTTGCATATTCGTGAATTTTGTATAGGCTTGATTGGTTAGAATTCGAGATAACTGATAAAGAATAAATGTAAGAGGATAACGCTCAAAATTTCTGGCTAAGCTTTTCCCACCGGTTGTTACTGTGATGAGAATTTTTTGCCATGGAGTCATTTGGACATCGATACATAGATCCCAACATTATCCCGATTTTTTAAAAACATTCATGGCTGAGACAGGATGCTCAAGACGATTATATAAGTAAAAACGATTCGGGTATCGCGCTTTGATAAAAAATAACCGAGTGAACCGAGTAACTAGTTTTTTGAATCAAATTTCAGAAACGTAGAAATTGCTCGGGGGTGCAAAATGTGGTGCGAAATTTTTTGTCTGTTTTGTAAGTCTTTAATGGCGTCAATTTTTATTTATGTTGATCATTTAAAGTCTTCAATTTTTTAGTTAATTCGATTACAAAATTAAACCATCTTCATTTTTTATTGAAATTCCCACATTTTCACCTGTGACAAATCAGTTTTCTGGGAACCAAAATTCGATTCATGATAAGTAAAGCACTTGATTTACAGATGTCTTACAGCTATTGTCGGGGCAATATTGTCCTTCAGGCACAAAAGCACTTGAAAATGGCATTCCTTGTGTTAATGATCGTGGATGTGTGATGCAAGCATACGGTTACAAATGTTTTGGCGGTATTTGCTGTACTGTTGTAGGTAATACATATTCTTCTAATAGTATTAACCATTTCTGATTTGGTAGTTCCCACTAACTAATATGGTGAGAGCCATTCAGAGAGTAATTTGAATAGTATAAGTGGGTTTTCAACCCGGTCTTCTAATCTGTAGACAAAATTTAAATTTTTCTTTTATAATTGGATTATGATAGAACAGAATGATTCAGTGGGCTGTTGCTCAGTTGGGAGCGCCGATGCTGAAGTTCGATTCCCCGCAGGAGTAAACCTGTACAAAAATCCGGGTGATGCTGGCGAGTCACCTGTATTTCTATCGCCAAGGGACTCCCTGGCATATTGCTCAATGTGACAAGCCAGTGGAGGGAGTTCAACCAGTAATGGTGAGGACTCTTTAAAACAAAATTAGATTATGAAAATGGATTTTGTTGTTGCCCTTTTAAATGCGTTTGCGTTCAAAATTATACGAAAAACTCTTAGTCGATTTCAACAGAATTTGAGCCATTTAATATATATGTAATCACAAGTTGTATTAATTCTAGCTTTTGATGAAGTAAGTTATGGCCATTATTGTACGGCGACAATTCAATGTCAATATCTCAACAGTCTGTGTGAAAACAATATTTGTCTTTGCCAGCAAGGATTTATTTATGATGGACAAATTTGCTCGAGCTCAATTGGTATTATTTTTAGTTTGATAGATTGATAGAAAAATATAATGCTATTTTTCTTTTCTTCTAGCAGTTTTCAGTTTTCTTGGTTTAGCATTTACGATTATGGGGATAAAACGTGGTAACCCGGATATTACATATGCAAAATAGCACCGTTGACGTTATGTTAGTATAGGATTGAACAGCACTTTGTTTAATCATGATTATTTTGGCTGGCTTTGGAAATCACTTTCAATATTTATTTTTTCGATTTAGAAAACTCCCACAAAATTTCTAAAGATTTTTTGTCAACTTATGCAGATCAAATGAATCATATTGCACATATTTGTTGGTGAAGATCATATTGCAACTGAATATTCTGGAATAATAGTTGAACAATTCAGGCGATCATGGCGTACCGTATCATGGATATTGTACAGCTAATATTCAGTGTAAACCCGCAAATAGTCACTGTGTGCAAAACATCTGTGAATGTTTACCGAATTATACTTATAATGGTGATTCATGTGCATTATCAGGCGGTGAGGGATTATTTTTAATGAAACTATAGAATGGCATTTAAGTCTATAAGCAATATCATCACACCTTAAAAATAGTGACAAAAGTACAGATTGGTCACAACATGATCTGGATATTTTGTAATAATAGGTTTACTCTTGCTGGAGATAGGACCTGAGACGCTCAGGAGAATAATCCAACAGTTAAACAAACAGTCAGCTAGAAAAAATTTTTTTCATCGCATTAACAGATAATGGACGACATAACGAGAAATGCACTGACTAAATTAAATGCATCTTCTCAGGTCCTCTAAATCAAATCAGCGATATTAACACTTTGACCATTTGTAATTTTATGTTTATTAGATTTTCCAGTGAGGCGATTATCGATAAAAATTGTCGCGGCATGCAAAATAGGACCGAAAAATAGTATTTTGACGAAAATCTGGGTCAAAATCAAAAAATGGATCAAAAAACATCCTCTCTTTGTTCAACCATAGAACTGTTTTTATTCAGATTCTTTCGATTCCCCGCATTTAGTTTAAGGAGATGAGGGGATTTTTTTGTTTTATAATGATACTCAGTTAAAATTTACAGGTAGTGCAAGATATGGAGAATATTGCAGTATAAGCATTGTGTGTCAATCTCCTAATACTCAGTGCTTGGGGAATATCTGCATCTGCGCCATAGGATATTTTTACGATGGTGTTGCATGCAAAAAATCAGGTTTTTGAAAAAATTTTTTTTGCTTTTTCTCGCATCATTTTAAGTCTTTTTTGTTTCAATCTCAGTGTCTTGTCTTTCTTATGGGGAAGTTTGATATATTCATAAAAAATTTTTCAGGTGGTGCGCAAGTTGGAGAATACTGCAGCTCTATCAATCAGTGCCAACCTGCTAATAGCCAATGCTTAGGGAATATATGTACCTGTGCTACAGGATACTTTTACAATGGTGTTGCTTGCACAAAATCGAGTAATATTTGAAATATTTTTTATCAAATTTCTTAATTGTTATGATGTCTTATTCGCTTCAGGTCCACCTACTCGGCTCAGTTGTACGGTGGTTGGTGCTCAAGTGGAATTTAGAAACGGCTACCCAGTGAATTGTCTTACAGCAGACTGCTCACAAGGATATTATTGTGAATATAATAAATTTTACAACCAAGGACAATATATATGCTGCGGAGAATTGCCAGGCACCTATGGTAAGAATCGAACTGCATTTAAAACTTGAAATGCGAAGAACTTAAGTAGAATTTAAATCCATAAGATAGCACTAAATTTAATCATTTTTATCCCACATAACAACTTCAATCAGTCAAATCAACTCAAATTCTAAAAGATCTTTTTAAAGGTAAAATAAGGACTTATGCTTATACTAATAAACCATTGGAATGTAGCGCACCGACTAGTTGCAATGTTTTTACCGAAACACCGTACTGTGTTTTCTCAAAACGTTATAATCAACGAGTATGCTGTTCAACGTTCACTTGCTAACAAATAATTTACAAAAACTGTGTAAGAATGTTTGGCAAGTAGATGTATTTTTCAATGAAAAAATAAAAAATTATGTACTTGTAAACATTTAACAATATGTCATCAATAACATTTGAGGATATCCCTTGACAGAGATACCGGATATATTACATTTTATGTTCATTAAATATTTCTCATTATATTTGCTTCTTGAAAGCCGCTATTAAATTTTGTTTTATTTATGCTGATATTCCACCAATATTCTCTATCTGATTGTAATCTTTTTTTAAAAATGAGGAATCTTTTTTAAAATGCTTTAATAAAATTTTATGATTATTTTGTGTCGACTAGGTTATGAATTATGGGCATTTATATAAAATTTAAATCAATCTAATTTCATCAATGGCTTTTTTATTTTTAAGTATCGTAATTTTGGTTTTAAAAAAGTAAATTATCTGCAAGCATGAATAAATTAGGAAATGCGAGCCAATGATTTCAGTTAATTCAATAATTTAAATAGATTTAAATGGCAAAACATAAATATCAAATTATAAAATAAGATGAAAATATTCTTGAGGTATATGAATTAAAAAGAATGAAATAATAAAGACTTTAATAATGAACTGCTATATATACATTTTCTTTATTATTTAATTGATCATATAATAAGCATTAAGATGAAACGCCAATTAAAAAAATAATTGGATGCTAAAAATCTAAAAACCTATAAAAGAAATGTAGAACAGGTTTCTCAACACCATTTATTCTTCTTTTTTTGAATGCTAGATAGACAATAGACTATGGAATTTAAAATTTTAGTGAAAATGAGTAAGCACTGCTGAAAATTTATGAATTCACCGTTTCCATTTCTGAATATTGTTTTTATGCAATATAAGAAAACTGCAGATTTTGCATCTTTTTATCTCTAATTCGACTGATTCTGGCTGAGAAAAATGGAACAAAATATCTCAAAAATAATAAGAAGTAATATCTCAGTGATATCAACACAAGTTTCAGTACAATCTAGAAAATGCATACTTTGATAAAAAACTGCCGAATCTCTTTGCAAAAAAGCTTCGTATTGCTCAAGCCTCATCCAAAGCCTTAAAAAACATTAAATATTAAACATTAAATATTAAAGTTATGTATGCTTGCATATTAAAGTGCTAAAGCTGAATCATTTAAAGCCTTACTTTTTGCCATTTATTTATCAAATATTCTTAAATATTTCAAATATTTATCAAGTCTAAATCTATATGTATTTGCATTTACTACCTTGATATTATGGTAACAATGCAGCAAACATCTTTAATTTGAAGATGATTAGGAAGAGGATGGATCGAGGATGTTGCTTCTGTTAAGGTGGATCCATCATAGATTCGATTTCTATTCTTTACATAAACCTATTATTAAAAAATGAAGACTAGTACTGGAGACTCATTTTTTTATTTCCCAAACAGAGATCCTATTAGTAGCCAGTGGCAAGAAAAATTTGAGGATAATCTAATCGAAGAGATAAAAAAAACCATCTTATATGGAGAAATAAATTAAACTAAACTAACTGGAAGCGCTCGCTAATTACATTATTTCAGCAAAATTAATGGCAGATGTTATAACAAGGAAATCAGGAAAATTATTTAAGTTTCGATGCTAAAAATTTTCTCCATTAAATAATGATAAACCTGCGTAAACCGTTTTAGTCTTCGATAAATGAGAAATCGGCATTTCGAATAATCCGTTTTATGCGACAGCTTGGTACCATATAGTTAACAGTAAGAGCCAAATACTGATATTCTGTTTCCCATCCAGTATATCCACAGCGCTGTATACGGTAAAATTAGTGCAAAAAAAAAGTTGGAAGTACTTTCCATTATCATTTCTTATCATATTATTATTATCATTATTACCATTATCATTATTGTTATTATCATTATGGAATTTGCTAAAGTTTTGTACCCCACATATAATAAAAATTCAATAAAAATGAAACTCGAGGAAAAAATACCATATACTTACCCTTACAACACTGTCATATATGCAATGAGCAAGGATGCTGTAAGCCTCGCAAGGATCATTGCTTGGATCATTAATTGCCCTTAAAATTTTTACATTAAGTTGTGATCAACTGTTATCGAAGATATATATGGTTAACCTTTTTTATTCTACTTCAATATGATCAAAAGTTATAAAGATATGCAAATATTTAAGATAATAGTTTCTAGAAAATGAAGAACTCCGAACAAAAGGAATCAAATCTAGCAGCAAAAGAAAATTTTACCAAATTACCAAAAAAATTACGGTTTTATTTAAAAAATCATCAAATGGAAATAACCAATGCAAAATCCAGTGTGCATCATAAAAAAAAATGAGCTGCATATTTTAGGAACTCAGTCTGGTTGCTGCAGCCAATTATAAATCGATATCTCGATAATCTGGAAAAATTTCTAGGGAATACCTGGTCGCGCTGCGTTCACACTGTTGTACATGTCGCTCACGTCTTATTCTCTGTAAGCAATCAAAATGCTTGAAGAAATTATCCATTGTACCATGACCACATGGATATTCGAGGGTAAAATAAACCTAAAATATAATAACATCCTTTCCTAAAATAGTAATATAATATAAGAAAAATTGGAAGTTTTTTTAAAAAATTTCTTTTGGTAAATTCCATATTTGATTTTATTAAATTTATGTCATCAAACAGCTTACGGTATTATATGGTTGATAACGCCTCAGGCAATTTTTTTTGGCAATAGCAGTTATATTTGCATATGCCTTCTGATAATCAGCACAACGATTAGATAACATCGGTTTAGGATAACTATATGCAATTGGATAGACAGCACTAAATGCAGATTCATGGCGTCTTACATCTGAGTCAAGAAATCTGTAAAATTATGGCTTAACATATGTTAGGAGTTAAAACATATTTTCAAACTCATAAATTTGATTTCAAACACAGAAAAAAGTAAATTTCTTCTTATTTGCATGTTTATACGAGTTGAGCTAATAGTGAATAAAGTGAAAATCTTACAAGAATGAATTAATGACAATGCCCGAAGACGTAAATAGGAAATTGTATGAGAGATACATCCAAGAACGAATTCGATGGTATGTTTTGCCAAGTTTTTCATGGCTTTTTGTATATAATTCATAATAATTTTATAAAGCCAACGATTAAAATTACCGAAAATTGTATTTAATTTCCTCTTGCTGTTTTTTAGTGCAAATTAAATTCTCTTTTTCGATGAGATCATTTTCATTGTCACTTACAAAGACTTTGCGTTCAAAATCAGGATGGCATTCTGCAAAAAAATATCAAAAAATGTGACGATTTTTGTGTTCGCAGGCTTATGAAATTTAGACATAGTACTTCCAACCATAATGCATAAGTCCGTCCCATGTTTAATAAATGCTACAATAACATAAGCGCTGTCAAATTTCAATATCGCTATGCAAACATTATTAAGTTTCATCAATGCTTGGTTTTTTTATAAAAATTTCTACCAAACTTAATTTTCTATTAACTTAGAACTCCTTTTATATAACTCCGTTTATCAAGTTGTTTGGAAATGAATAATAAGGAGGTACCTGGAGCAACATACTGCGATGCACTCATCAATGATTCATCATTCACAATGCTGGCTTCCATGGAACAAAGTCGTTGCATTGTTGCTTTCTCACAGTTCATCAGCCAGTTTAAAGTCTCACATTTTTGTTTCTAAACATTAATAAACTAGTACAATCCATTTTAATGAAATGCGTTGGCTAACTGTGCATTAAATAGCACATCATAACGAAAATAATCGAGGATAATCTTAACCTGCTTTTCTTCAATACTGAATGATGAAGATTCGATAAATCTAAGAGCTCGGTGTGTCGAGTCCTCACATACCGCAAGTCTATAGCTTTTTATGTGCGATTTTTGGATGCAATCAAGGTGGTGTAAGAAAAGATATTGCTTGTATCCACATGAGTACCCATATATAGCGTCGATTTCAGCCAAGATTGGATGTGTTCGTCGGCATTCCTGAAGCTATGAACCTTAAAATCTTTAAAAATTAAAATTTTTATGTTTGGCTGAACTAAGAGCAATTTATAACGAAGTAATATAAAAATTTTTAGTCAAAAATATTAAGAAGGAAAAATATTTAACAAAAAAGTGAGACAGTGAAACCAACACGATAAATCGTTCGGCCCATGCATATTAGTGCCTTTCTGTATAATAAACACATTTTCTCAAGATCCAATTTGTCCATTTTTACTAAAGGATTTAATGTGATCACTACACCATCTGCACTCTAAAATGCTACACATATTGTTAAATGCATTAGTAAAAATTAAAATTATCGTAAATAATTTAATATTTTAAAAGAATCAGAAGCACGAAAGAATGATATTTACAGACCACAACGACATCTGAAGGATTGTTAAAAGTTTAACAGCTCAAGGCGATATTACCAAGGAACGTCAAAAAAATATAGCAGCGTTCAGAAAGAGTTCTGAGAGAATATAATGGAGTCTAATCTAAAGTTAGAGAAGTAATTTGTTTTAATGAAGTAAATGCGATGTAAGAAAACATTTTGAGGAAACATTGGGAAAGCACAATAGTTTTAAGAGGTTAAGAGGTTGCGATTGGTTAAGAAAATTAAGAAATTAGATTAACTGCGGTAATCATGGAATATGGAATGCTACCAATGGATTAATGGATTATCAAATGAGTACAGTGAGACAGTGGGGTTTGAGGGAATCATTAAGAAAAAAGTTATGGGAAAGGGATAACTTTGGATTTTATTGCAGGGTCAGATATTGTGTAGCACAGAGATAGAAGATCTGCTAGAAACGGCTCAAAATGAGAGTTATTATTATTATTAATTATCATTATTGTTATTAATTATTATTATTAATTATTATTAGTATTAATTATTATTACTTATTATTATTTATTGTTATTATAATATTATTATTATTATTGCGTCGACATTATGTTATATTGCGTATCATGCATCGCACTAAAGGTTTTCCTTACGACTCGTTTAAAACGTCACACTTGCACGCACGATATGACAGGTTTCAAAGGATTTAAGGATTTGAAAACAATCTTAAAAATTGCAGCTGAAAAGTAGATATCGCGAATTGTTTATTCAGATATGTTAAGTATTTTTCGTATATTTTATATAGTTGATTTGAGCCTTTAAATTAAATAAATAAGTAAGTTTATCTTTTACTCGGTCAAAAAACAATCCTCACCTTTCGATGAATTTCATCATTGTAGATCGAAACATCAAAAAGACATTCGTCGACTTTATCCATGAAAGTAAGTGTACACATATGCGTTTTTAATACTTTTTTCCCCCGAATCGCTACAATAAGCATTATTTAATTTAACAAAAATGAAAGGAAAAATAATATTAGATACCCAGGCCGGATGGAGCGTTTCGAAGACGGCGCCTGATTTCATTGATGTCTTTCCGATTCACGAAGACAAACCCAGTATTGAGAACATCTCTTTCACTTTGCGAACCAACAGTTAAATATGGCAATCGACAAGCACATGTCTTTAAAAAAAATAAAAATTGGTTACTACAATTTTAAATTTCGTCAAATTGATATTGTTTTTATTCTATGCATTTACCAATTACCCAATTTTATTTATTTATTTATTGAAAACCAGCCAAGCAGAGCGCAAACGCAACGTGCTTTATTATTAATAACAGCAGTACAACATAACCATACAAAATCTTATAAGCATAAATCAAATCTTGTTTAATACGACGAACTGACAGAGAATCCAGGTTATAGAAATTTTCTTTTATAATTAAAATTGCAATTAGGAGAGAAGCGGATTTTTGGCAGGTAAATATTTATATAAATAAATATTTCTGATCAAATGGGACAATAGTGGAGATTTTAGAAGATTTAAAATAAAATGATTAAAAAAGCGTTTTGAAAACTTTGGCATTTGACATGGAATTCAACAATCGCCTTTTAATGTTTCCATTTGTTAATACTTACCGGAAACATTGTAAATTAGTGCTGCACAGCCTTTTATACGCAAAGGATCAAATATGATTTCGAGGGCCTCAATCAAAAAATAAAAACATATTTCATTTTTTAAATTTTTTATTTATTTGTAGCTAGTAATCTTAGAGACAATATGCAGTGGTAATTGGATATAGTGGGTCATCAAAAAATTTTGGACGCTCAGTTGCCGTTGCCGTTTATTTTGTGATATCATAAATTTTTTGATAATCAATATTTCTATCAATATTTCTAATAAAAATAAGTACAATCAATATATTTTGCCATTGTAATAGACGTATTTTTCTGCCATTTGCTTAAAAGTCCAAGAAACCAATGAATTGCGGGAAGACTGAAATGTTTTCATGGCCCTCGAGTTTTTTAATATTTCTTTCCTGAGGAATCTGTTGGGAAAGAGGAAGAAGTGAAAGTTACCCATGAAAGATCTTGGGGAATATGGTCAATGAGAAATAATTGGTATATTCAAAAATTTTTACAAATGACTGCGACGAGCATTCATGCAGACTCATGAAACCTTTTTTGCCAGTACGGGTCGTGTTTGCAATTCTTAGTGAATTATTCCAATTCTTTACCATTTTACCATACAGCTTTGCTGTAATCAACGCGGTTTTAAGAAACCATAATAATAATAATAATAATAATAATAATAATAATAATAATAATAATAATAATAATAATAATAATGTCAGTCCTTCAAGCGGAGTGAACAGAGACCTCATTTTTCTTCCAGCGAAGGTCATATTTTGGCATATATCGAGGAGATTAACCATTGTCCCTCTGAGGTTAGCCTCCACCATTTCCTCCGGAAATTTTCTTGTTATTTTAATGGTTATTTTTAAGCTCTATATATCCCGTCTGAACTTCATAATCTTTATCTAAGAGCGTCGTCACCAAAAGCTATTTATATTGCGATCGGTTTCTGTAGCTCGATGCCCCAATTTATGCATATGAAATGTCGAAAATTACCGTTCTATATAGAATCTTATAGGCTAAATCAACCAAAAAAAGATTAAACGCACTTACTGGTTTAAGACGAAAAGAAACCTAAGATCATAGCGAACATAGTAGTATATGAGAGATCAGCCAATGTGGCTTAACGAAAATAACTGACCCTCGAGCCAGGCACAGCGAAAAAGAAATCTTTATAACCCAATAAGACATGAAGACATGTCAAAAAATGTTGCGATTAAAAAACAGAAAACAAAAGCACATATGAAAAAGAATTAAACGTTCGTTAGATACAGTTAACAAGGAAGATTAATCTGAATATTTACTATCGAATTGGTTATATTTGGTTTTATTCACAAAATTCAGTCACAAAATTGCGTCAAAATTCTCATCTGACGGTTTCTATCGGTTATTGACAGATTTAATTTGCTTAATTACAGTGAAAAACAAATTTACAATACTTCCAAATGGATATGAATAGATGAAAAATTAATTAAATTAAAAATTAAATTAAAAATTAATTAAATTAAAAATTAATTAAAAATAATTCAAAATTAAAAAAAAACTAAAAGAAATAAGAAGCACAAATAAGAACTAAAAAGTATGTCGAGTGCAAAAAATTTGTTTCGGAAAATATGTTCAAAAAACGATTTTGAGCAAATTTTTTTTCACCCCCACTGCTCCTAATAAAAAGTTTTGTAAAATTTTTGAAGAACTGTCAATCGCTGTTGAAATGAATATCGACAAGTCAAGAAGGAAAGTAAGATAACTGCCGCAAAGTCGAGATAAAATAACTCATAAAGGAAGGCAATTTATATAAAGGAGATATTACGGGAGACATCGAAAGCAGATCACAGTTGTATGCTCTCTCCAATTTTATTATAGGAAGTTTTTTTTTTATCAGTTGTGTTACAAGTCGAGCCATTCTCGAGTAACTCGTCTAAATGGTTTTCTGATGGCTTTTTCTGATGTTTTTTTCACTTATTGCAATTCTTGCTACTTCTTATGAAAATTATCAAAAAACTGTGCTATTTATCTCCGAATAGAAAACAAAACTAAATCATATGAAACGCCAATTTATAATGTAAAGAACAAAAATAATAACACTGTGGAAATGGTCTACCTGGCAGCCATCCAGTTGAGTATAAACAGCGCATATCGGTGAACGTGCTGGGCAAGTGACTAATGGGCATTTCTTCAGTGCCCCACAGTTGCAATTGTGTGGACAACCATTCGTTTTATAAGTGATCTTACATCGATCGGAACAGTAGAACTTATCGCCACAGGTAATTTTATCTGAAAATCATTTTTGCTGACTGACGTAAAAACACAATAATATCAAGTCAAAGTCAATCCATCTCACAAATATGCAACATTTTATAATTCTTCCACTTTACTTATGGGGTAACACTACTTCCTCCCCTTGTTTGACCAAATCATTTATTTCACCAAATATTTTTTTCTGCCATTTTTTTTATGTGACAAATTAAATGGATTTATAGTCTTTTTTTTATCGCGAAACATTTCTTAATCGCTATCGCAATGATTCAGCTGAATTCATCCAAAATGACCGGCTGTCTTTGTTTTGTAAATAAACCAAAATCAAAACGTTCAGTTTTTTTCTAAAGTTTTACAGTTAATCTTTCTTTCATTGCATTGAACAAAAAATCGAGCCTTTAATTCCATAGCGATTCCATAAAAAAAGAGAGAAAAAAAAATCATTCTTAAAATCATTTGGCTATCATTAACTATAATTTATAATTTATTTATTATTTATTATTTTACAATAAATTAATTAATAAATTAATTAATTTGTATTTCAAGTAAATTTTTGTTAAAAAGATTTAGTTCCTTTTTCGATAATCAAAAGTATAAGTCTAAGAAGTCAAAAAAAGTCTAAGTCTGAGGACGTGCAATAAGCAAGGCAGCCAGAGATGAATAGAACTAGAAAGATTTATACGACAAAAACTCCAATTTTTTAAGCGATAAAATAAAATAGAATTCCATTCTCAAAGATGGTACAAGACTAAGTTGTATTTAGTATGCCATGCCTATCAAAAAAAATTTTCACTTAAAATATATTATTGAATCAGTGATTATAAAAGTTCTTAAACTTTTTGCTTCATGGCCATCGTTTTAAGCAAATTTTATGTCGATTACAGCTGTTGGTGTTTGAAAAAATTAAAATTGTGAAATTTTTGAAATAATCATTTATTAAATCCATTAAAATATCCAATTAAATTTATTTTTCTTGAAGAATTCTTCAATCATTAAGAAACTTTACAAATTGCTAAGATAAGCCTATTTCAGTCAGATGGCTATTTAATCTCATTTATCGAGAATACTCGCTAAATACCTTTACCATTACTGGATTAATAACCTTAAATGTTCTGAAGAAGTTTGATCTCACTGAAATCTCAAAAAAAAAAAACCTTCTTCTCTAAATTATCTGAGAAATAGAATTATCAAAATTAAAAGAACCAGGAAATGAACCTCAAAAAAAAATTATCTGAGAAATATCTGAAATATCTGAGAAACAGAATTATGAAAAGAACCAATGCTTTTTTCCCCAAGATTCAATTACCAACAAAAGTATGTGAATGTGATGGTAAGTAGTAGTTAAAGCAATAGATCTTAAAGCTAAATCCAAAATTCTCATAGAAAAATAATGAATGCAGCGTAGGCTTATAATGATAATTAGAATAATTAGAATGATAATTAGATAATTGAACATACCAATGACAATAGAGCTACAATATATGGAGTAGCTTAGAAAGATAATGATTTTCAAGATGGTCATTGTCGTACAACCTCAATGCAGCGATGAAAATTTCTAAATGATCATGAAACACTTCTTGTTAGTCACTTTTAGGCGACCGATATTGAACAAGTTTCGATTATCGCTTTTCAGTTATCGTTTTCGTCTATCATATATTTTTTCACTAAGATAATGCTATGTCCAGCCTTTATCCATTTTATTCAAAAATCAGATTCTTGATTTGCTAGTCTTTTTAATAATTAAATTAAGCTTAAACAGAAAATCAATCTCGCAAATGTGAAAATCACAAAGTGAAAATTAAAACGATGGAAAAAAAAGAACCAAATGCCATCAGATATCTTAAAAAATTATCGTGAAAAACTATCTGAAAATAAGAAGATAAATTCTCTTAAAATAAAAAAAAAAAGAATTAAAAGGATAATGAAAAGTCTAGAAAATTAATCAGCAATAAAGAAAAAAGCCATAAAAGCCATACGTTATCTTCCTTATGCATATGTTTTTCAAAACTTGGATGTAGATAATTTTATTAAACCTGGCGCTGATTTCTGCGCAAAACTGCAAATGTAAAATTAATATATTCGATAATTTCTATTCGATTATTGAATCTTCATCAACGAAATGGTTTTATGAACTATTATTGTAGTTGCCTCTGAGCAAAACTTATTTTAGTCGGCAAATTAGCCCTAAGCAAAATGCTTTTGGAATATACTTTCATTTGATAAAATTGGTTAGATAATAAGCAATCAGGAATTTCTATTCCTACCTCCGCATTTTCAGGAAACATTGCTTCAGTTTGAGTTCACAACTTCCAATCCCGAATTCATTCATCATCATTCAATTACAGACAATGTAAAATAAAAACAATCATCTGAAATTTTTATTTGATTTTCTAGGCATGAAATATTTGTGGAAAATTTTCGCTTTTCGGAGAAAAATAAATTGATTTGCAATGTATACAGACAGCAAATTTTATTCAAGTATAAAATTAAAAAAAAATTTCATTAATAGCTTTGATAAGTTTTTGGCACAAACGATTTCTTTTGATTCCTCAGTCCACATTTTCACAACTCTGTTGCTGATGCTATATTGACGATATATACTAGTTTTATGTTTTCAATATACAGTAATCGGAAAAAACATAAATATATTAGTTCTCGTTTTCACTTGGATTTCACTACTGCATTTGATAAAAAATTTGAAAAAAAAGATCAATGAAATTATGACAATATCCTCTTTAGTACTGCACAATAATAAACAAATGTAACATTCCTAATATTTGAAAAATAAATATTTTCATTTGAATGATCAATTATTTACACTTAAAAAAGTAGTTTTCATTGTGATAATGTTAAGAAACTGTTAAGAGTGATTTCTTTGCTTTGTTAGTTAATCGGTTAGAAAGGATGTAAAATGCTCTTTCATAAGAAGCACTCTCGAACAAAAAACAAAGAATGAAATCTTTTATGGGAAAGCTCTCTCTTAACTAATTGACTAATTCTGGTTCTTTATGAAAATAAATACAACATATTCTCCTTTTTTTTATTTCATCTCCTAAATAATGAACTATGATTGATTAGTGATGATTATATCAATGAATTATTCGCACATAATTGGCGCATCTCAAAAAACCAGTCTAGTTGTTGCCAGTTTATTTTATTATATTCATTCTTATTATTACCATATCTCTTTGCTGAAAAAAAACAATTAAAAATTTTTTTGAAAAATACCATAATACCATAATGTGTTTTTGAAAGCATATTCACTGCTGATATCAGAGCCATTGTTGCTCAGAATATCGCCTTAAGCTAAAACGTCCCTGCCTCCGACATAAATATTCCTATCATTTAAAAAGTCCGAGTAGTCCAGTCCACCCATATTTCTCTATCCATAAGTAACTCCTCGCCACCACAATAAAAATTCCCAACTCTATTAAGAGCACTCTATTAACAGCCAGTGAATCGAGCCTAGCCATTTAGACTTTTTTATTGCGATAAAATTACATAAGCCGAAGCCTTCAAGTTCTGGTTTAACATTTCAAGCTGAATTAATTGCTTCTTCAATTAAAGCAGATTTTTAATCTCTGTTGCATAGTATTCTGAGAAGGTAATAGAATGACTCAGTGGGTTATTGCTCAATTCGAGGCGCCGATGCTGGAGTCTAAGAGCATACCTGTCCAAAAATCAAGGTGATGCAGGCGACTGACCTGTATTTCTATCGCCAAGGGACTCCCTTCCATATTGCTCAATGTGACAAGCCAGTGGAGCGAGTTTAACCAGTAATGGTGAAGGTCCATTAAAAAAAAAGGTGTTCATAGAAAAGTGATCGTTTCATTTTGCAATAGAAAAATCTCAGTTGAATTAGAGGAAACCTACAACTCTACATCTTTTAAAGCAAATAACATTGATAAAACCTGTGTGAAATGTACGATTTATAGTTGATCTTGGTGTTGAGTGCGTTGTGATGGCGAAAAATGATGCGATTACTTCCGATGTCAACAATTTTTCAGTAATTACAATACAACAGTACACAATATATAATGATACGTATAACAAAAATAAAAATAAAATAATACAATATGTGATCAAAAATATAGTCGAGAAATAAATACAATGGACAAAATGATAAAACGATTAAACAATACAGCGAACTGTGAAAATAGTTTATACTTCTTCTAACAGCTCTTACCATTACAGGTTAGGTTGACTCCACTGGTTACAAGAGTAAGACGCCTCCAAGCTGCTCGATTCGACGCCATCGTTAGTAGAAGTCATTTCTTTTTCCATCGTCTAAGTCAATATATCGCTGATCCTTTTATACGCTTAAAACCTTTCCTGACTGTATCAGCTCAGGTCTTGATTGGCCCACTTCCGCTTTTGACGCCATCTATCAAACAGTTTAGAAAGTAACGAAATATGCATCAACTCCTATGATGGACGACGGAGAACATGCCCTAATTAGCGAAGGCCATGCTCTGTGATAACATTATTAATGCAAGTGGTATTTGAACATTGAAAGTGGTTGAAGGTGGATGCGATAATGTGATATTTTATCCGCTCAACGTAAAATGTATCTTAGACATGAGTGGTCAAAGCCAGATAACTTCTTAATATCTTTCATTCTCATTGCCCGTATCGTGAAAATTGTCTTGAGTCGAAAATGAAAATTTTATTTACCGCTGAATTAGCAAACAATATAATGCAATAATAACTGGGTTGAGGAGACGAATTTACGTTAAGGACGAAGAATATCGCGTTCCGGTAATGGAGAGAAATTGTTGACGTCAGGTGGTGAACAGAAATCGTTGCTTGCTCAAATCAAGTGGTGATAGTGGAGAGAAATCGTTGTTTGCTGCCGTCAGGTGGTGGAGGGAGATCGTTATCCTGAAAATTGTTCAGAATTGATTCTGAGAGCTTATATACTGCACATATGTGGTTGAGCATATAATATTATGCAAATTACACAAGAAATTGTAGAGAAAATTGTTTATATTTTTTCTGTATCTAAAATTTGGTCGCCTTTTTTTTTATTTAGCAAATGTGTTGTTTATACAAAGGAAGAACAAAAATAAATTTCGTATGATTTGAATATTAAATAGCTGATTCATTCTTGCGAAGAGTCCTTTTTTTTATAATAATTTCTTTCGGTTTTTCCGACATTTCCGATCGAAGGAGAAGAGGTATTAATTAGGTATTGGAATATGGAGTCTAATTAGTTTTGTTATTGCTGGTTGTACGCTTTTCTCGTTAAGCTTGTCGTAATTTTCTGGCTCATGGCACCAATAAATTGTCGTGAAAGTGATGAGTCGGAAGGGAAAGAAAATTTATTCAAATTATAACAACAATATAATATAATAGCACAGTTGGGTCAAGGAGACGAATAGGCTTAAGTTAAAGAAGGAGAATGTCGCGTTGAGTTCCGGATCGAGAAGAGTAATTGTTGGTCGTTTGAAGCACACTCAACGGATTTTAGGAGCTTATGTATTGCCCATATGTGGGTTAAGCATACTATATCATGCAGATCACAACTGCATAAAAAATTAGGTTTTTTTTATGCTAGAGAAAATTGTATAGAAATTGTTTTTTCAAGGATACACTGTATCTGTTTCACAGCTGCATCTAAGATTTGTAAATAAAGTAGTTTTTTTACAAATTAGCTAACAGATGTGGTCATTTATACAAAGAAAAAAAAAGATTTTTTGTACGATTTATGAATATTTAATAGCTGGCTCGTTACCCTCCTTCTCTCCTCTCTCTTTTGTTCAAGAAGAATTTTTTTTTATAACAAATTCTTTCGGTTTTTCCCAACATTCTTGACCGAAGGAGAAAAAAGTACTATGTAGTTTTAGGTAGGTATAGGGCTCATACTATAAGTGAGTTTGAAGTTCACCTATGATTATGATTATTGAAAAAAAAGACTTCCATAAATACCTGTTGATGTGAACAATTCTTATATCCGTGCATCATATACCCGTTGATATGGACAATTCTTTGATATTTCAGTTTCATTCCATAACTATTGCAGTGTTCAGCACGGCCAAGATCGGGTACCATACATTTTCCATCATAGACTAGTAATTGTCTTTCAGTGAGTAAAATTTATTGTAAATTGACAGATCTTACTCCTAACCATCCATAGAAGTATTGTACATTATTATTTGTTGTCCAAGTGTCTAGTGTTATCTGTTTCATGACTCCGTTGATTTCTTTATGTTTATGTAAAAATTTATAAGTCTGCGATGATGTGGCTGAAGTGGTTGTTTGGTCCGAGACTACAGATAGAGGTAGCCTAAGAAAGGCTTTACATACTACTCGCGTAATGTTGTTGCATCTTATTGCTGCAATTCTCATATGATATCTAGTATATGAGATCTAGCTATCTTGGCCAATGTGAGATTTTGTTGTAGTATTTCTTCACAATTCCATCCATTAAAAGGAATACCAGTTGTCGTTTTGCAAATTTTTTTCATAACATAACCGTTTACCTGAACCTGTAGTAATATAACCATCATTAATAGCAAGCCTTGATTGGTAAGCTTAATATGTTCCACTTCGGACATCCTTCTCGCCGATGCTCGAATACGCATTGCAATCGATTCTTGTATTTCGATTTTCTTGCTCGTTTATTGAAAATTAGAGTTTCCTATAGTTCTTTCACTTTCTGGTTCAATTCCATCATTAATTTCGAGTGGATATAGCAGACTTATCTAACGTTTTAGTGCTTTATCATTAGGTAACTCTATTGTAGCTGTCCGCACTTTCCCATCCTTTCTTTTATTCTGGATAGTTTCCATATACTTCATGGTGCTCCAGGTTCATTGAGTATAACTATCTCGTTTTTGCGTGGAAATCTAAGTTCTACTCTCTAAGTGGATGAAATTCCCCGTTGAGTGCGTTGTCTAAGACTGATTAATACTCCGATCTCCATATCTCCCAGAATATATCCAAGGTCTTAAGGGTATTTAACGAATATTTAATAAGCTTATCTCCAGTATTTAGTTTATGTGGGAAAAATTCTTCATCCTTCATGATCCTGCATAATCTTTGTAATAATTGGGTAAGGTTATTGAAACATTAGGTGAAATAGAATCAATAGGACATACGATTAAATAGTCGTCAAAATTTGTGTAGATTAATGGACAAGTGTTAAGTATACCTTCTATTTCCACTGTTTAAGTTGTTGGTTCCGTTCCCTTTCCCATAGAAGTTTTCTACCTATTGCCCTTTTCATTGCGTGCTTCGTTAATCCAATTATTTTTTCATAAATGCCTCTTTCCCATGGTGTCCTAGGAGTGGATTTCCAATTCATTCCTATTGTTGCTAAGAAGTTGGCATTCAGTTCCATGATATTTTTAAAAAATAGTTGAAACTGAGTGGTATTATCACTTAAAATCAATTTGGGTCATCCTCGTCAACCGATAAATCTTCTTAATATATGTAAGAAGGCTTCAGTAGAAATTCTCTACTATTTTTAGATGCACCATTCTGGTTGAAAAACATGTAAATAGAGCAATCTATCGTTTTCCTAAACCATTTTCTAGTTTCATAGTAATAGGACCTAACTAATTCAATCCAATTGATTCGAATGTCTTTGAACGTTGAACTTGTGATTCCGGTAGGTTCGCCATAGCAGGCAGTTTGAATGGTTTGGAAGTCCAACGTTTGCAGGCCATACATTGATTTAAAACACGTGTGACCTCTCTGTTCTACCCTTTGGAATCCAATAAGTATTTCTCATTGTTGATAACGTATGAGCGACATCAATATGATGTAAATTTTTATGATAGCACATTAAAAGGAGGTCGCTTATTATATTGTGCCTTGGTAAATAAATTGGTACTTACTGTTTTCGCTTAATTCTGAGTTCTCCAATCGACTAATCGATTTCCATAGTTTTTCATATTCATCATAATAAAGATTCCATTTAGCTATTTCGTTGTCGTTGATACTTTCAAATTGTGCTTATCTGATTAGCATACATCGAGCTGTGCCTGCTTCCTTCATTGTTATATATGAGAGGTTATAAGATCGGGTTTAACCACTCGAATCTATTCTTTATTATGCGTTTGGTGAATCTGAGTGCCAAAATGGTAACCTTATTAATTTAAACCTTTTACTGAATCGACTTGCGTCTATGAACGTAAATTGTTGGTACTTGGGCGTTTGTTGTATCAAATTTAAAGCAATTCATTACATGATTATAATACAATATTACCATATTATATCATTATAACCTGACATTGGTTAGCTGCATTCATAACATTTTGACCCGCAAGGAAATTTTTTAATTTCGTTAAGATTATGGTACCCTCGTGTTCGAAATCGAAATAGGGGGTGATTCACCACGAATAGAAACTAAATCATCAGCGCCAGTTAAAATTCTTAGATCAATTTTAATCATTTTTTTCATTCATTTTGAAAAATTTTATGTGGGTTTTTACCAGCTAGATACATTTAATGTTAGTCTGAAGTAGTTTATTGTATAATCTACTTTTCTGGATCTGTGAGTAAAAATACGATTGACTCGCATTTTATTTGAAAAATATTTGATTGGTTATTGTTACGCCAAACTGGAACTTGATACAGTGGCCTTGTTTCCTTTTTAAAATTTTTTTACGGAGGCTATAATTTATAAAAAGACGGCTATCAACATCCAAAAACACAACGTCTTTGTTGATGTTGAATGGCCATGTGAGTTGAACATTTCCACTTCTCTATAGAGAAGTGCTTCATAATCATGCTGATAATGTAAGGGATCAACGCTTTTTGATGTTAATTGGCTAATAATTGTCGAAGCTGCAATAAGAATAAGAAATATTTTCGTTTCTCTTTATGCATAGTACCAATTTTTTGCAGTAAAAACATTTTACAAGGTGGGTATATCCAGGTTTCAGGTAATTAAAGCACAGATCGTATGTGAGCTATATAAATTGCTGTTAAGTGTTGTGAGACTAATACTGAAGAACGTTGCTCTTCGCAGAGAGACAAAAGGTTGTTGGTGATTTTTAAATAGATTAAGTGATAAGAGAAATTTTGAATACTAAACTTCTTGGTGTTCACGATTCATTAAATTCATTCAACTGGGAAACACCTACATAAAATTTTTCAGAATGAATTCAGATCGATTGGACAGAAATTTTAACAGGCGCTGATGATTACTTTTCATTCGAGGCGAATCACCACCCATTAGATTTCAAACAGGAGGATATATAATCTTTACGAAAATAGAACTTTTAAATTTGAAAATACCGTTTAACACTATACTTGGAATTTTTTGAAAATCTCGAAGTTTCTTCTAGAATTACAACACAAGATTGTATCAGTTCCATTAATTTTCTGCTGGTCCAAAGCAGTGCAATTTTCTGGTCGCAGCAATTCTTCCTTTTATAGGCGATTTTCTAATCTATATATTCTGGTAGTTTCCGTTCAATTATTTTTGTAAATATTGAAGTGCTGTATCTTCCCCTATGATACTTAAATTTATTTATTTATTTATTTAGGATCCGTCTGGGTCGTTCATCGTTCTCTTTTAACCGTTGAAGTTTTTTAAATCGGTCATTTAATGGAGTAGTTATACCCAAATCGATTATTCATCTTTTCCCAGGTGAGAGGATAATTTTTATCTTTTATTGCCAGAATTTCCACTGCTCCGAAGGCTTGATGAGGCAATGAATTAAAAAAAATCACTCAAATCGACTGGAGCAATGTTTCTCAACAATCGACCCTCTACGAAAACCCTCTTTTTCTTATCGAATCTTTATAAATAGATATCTTTTTCCCATCGACCTCCTTGAAATTTTCGTTATTTTCGAAGATTTTGCATTAATTAGAAAATGAAAATTTAAAATTGAAATTTACATGGTTTTAGAAAAATTATATATAAATAAAGTAAATTGTTGGATGCCCATCTCGTTGATCAATCTTGTTACTAATCATGTACAGAATAGCAAAAATACAGAAAATAATTAATTATAATTAAAACGATATAATGCTTATTTTGCCTCGTTGCATCATTATTCTTTAAATCTAGTTTAAAATGATATGCTAGATCAATGATTTATAAGAATGATTTATAAAAATAAACACATTTCAATTAGATATGAAATGAAAAAAGCTGTTCGTTCAGAAGTTTTTAATTTTGGGCATTTTTGGCGAATATCTTTGCAATTCCAAAATTTCCTGGAATAAAATTTTCGATTGCAAATCCTCCTTAATTTAATTAATTCTCCTTGAAAGAAAAATCTATTTCAGGTACGAAACCGTTTTATGATCCATGGCATATTGAAATTCTTGTCCTCTAGAGTAAACATTAAAATCTTTTTTGAGTTGTTTCAAATGATATATTCATCAATAATAGAAAATTGTATTAAGTTATCAAGGTAATGAAAATCATCGCGATTCAGATAAATTTTGGTGCGAAATGCAAAAATAATTGGTCGAGCTTGAATGGTCTTTTCCTTATAGTTTCTTTTGAACATTGTTTACGGCTTAGTGGGTTATTGCTCGGTTTAGAGCGCTGATGCTGAGGTTCTATTCTCCGCAGGAGTAAACCTGTCCAAAAATCCGAGCGTTGCTGACGAGTCAACTATGCTTTTGTTACCAAGGGACGCCCTGGCATATTTGTCTCGTACGATAAGCCAGCGGAGTAAATTTAACCAGTGATGGAGAGGACTGCTTAAAAAAAAGAAAAAAAAGGATGTAAGCCAAATATTTCTGTCGGAAACAGAATGTACTCTTGCGACCGTGAATTAAAATATTTATTAAAAAAAAGTGTGGTTTACTATAATAAATGAAAAGTAATTATTTAATAGGTTAAAAATAAAAGCGAATATATTCAAGGCGAATAGTTAATAATGAAAAAAGGTGGTGAAACAAGGCGAAGACGATTCATGTTATTACTAACCCAACACTAACCAAGTTCTCCTTTGCCAATCTGGATGGTTCTTCCAAAATATTGGTAGACCAAAAATTACATAAAAATTAATTTTTTTATTATTTTATTTTTATTCAAAAGAAAATTTTTTCATGGTTGTTTTTTTTGATATGCAAATAAGATGGCTTTATAAAGTAGCTAATAGATGCGTGAACAAAGAAAGAATAAAAACAATTTGTGCGATTTGCATATTGTTGACTGCTTATGATGTAGAAAGTTTTATTAAAATTTTGTTGTTTTCCTTTTTTGAATTTTAAAAAAGGGATTTATGAATTTTTACCGTATTATTTTATTTCTTTCTTTCAGTTGTTTCCGACAAATATCATATTTTATCGTTAGACGAAGATGATTCCCAAATTGATTTTAAGTGATAATACCACTCAGTTTCAACTATTTTTTAAAAATATCATGGAACTGAATGCCAACTTCTTAGCAACAATAGGAATGAATTGGAAATCCACTCCTAGGACACCATGGGAAAGAGGCATTTATGAAAAAATAATTGGATTAACGAAGCACGCAATGAAAAGGGCAATAGGTAGAAAACTTCTATGGGAAAGGGAACGGAACCAACAACTTAAACAGTGGAAATAGAAGGTATACTTAACACTTGTCCATTAATCTACACAAATTTTGACGACTATTTAATCGTATGTCCTATTGATTCTATTTCACCTAATGTTTCAATAACCTTATCCAATTATTACAAAGATTATGCAGGATCATGAAGGATGAAGAATTTTTCCCACATAAACTAAATACTGGAGATAAGCTTATTAAATATTCGTTAAATACCCTTAAGACCTTGGATATATTCTGGGAGATATGGAGATCGGAGTATTAATCAGTCTTAGACAACGCACTCAACGGGGAATTTCATCCACTTAGAGAGTAGAACTTAGATTTCCACGCAAAAACGAGATAGTTATACTCAATGCTGCTATATCCACTCGAAATTAATGATGGAATTGAACCAGAAAGTGAAAGAACTATAGGAAACTCTAATTTTCAATAAACGAGCAAGAAAATCGAAATACAAGACTAAGACACTTAGTGGATGTGCGATTTGCATATTATTGACTGCTTATAATGTAGAAAGCTTTATTAAAATTTTGTTGTTTTTCCTTTTTAAAAAAGGGATTTATGAATTCTTACCATATTACTTATTTTATTCTATTTTTTTTCTTCTCTTCTGTTGTTTTGTCTAATTTCTTAATTTTTTTAAACATTTGGTTTGATTTAATATTTGATCATTAAATTTGTTTAACAAAATTAATTATGTTGCCACAGGTTTGTTAAGAAGAAATTATTCTTCCAGAGAAATAAAATTCTCGATGACACATTGCAAACAATTACTGGTCAGCGTACTTTCGAGTGCAAAAATAAATTATTGTAAATGTTTATGACTTTAGATATTTCTGCTTATTGCTTTAATACAATTGTAAAATATAATATAATAATACAATCGCGAAGTTTTTAAGTTTTCAATTAAGTATGTAAAACAATACACTTTTTGAATACTGGGAATCTTATTCCTAAAGTTGGTTAGAAAACCGCAATATTCCCCAAAATTGCAAGCACACTATCTCATGAAACTGCAGTTATATTGGAAATAAGAATTTCACATTGTTACATACTGTTGTAGGATTTTTCCAAAGCAAATGCAATTTCTGCTGCTGCAAGTCTCCAGCTGCCCCTCACGACTAAATTTTTTCGATACTCCTTTCCTGAAACTGTTACAGCTAGCATAGACCATCAAGATGCTCAGTATTCTAAATGTTGAAATGTTCATCCAATTGAACAGAATATTTACTTTTCACGAATTCAATTTCAAAGCTGGTAATTTTTTAATATCTTCATCGATTCCGTATGACTTCTATATGGCTTCGAACAAAGCTATTATTAAGTGGAATATTTTTTAATGAGACAAACAGGAATATGACAAGGTATTTGATTTAATTTGTAATTTTCTCTTAAGTAGTAGAGATTATAGCATCGAGAGTGACCCTCATGACCAGCGTGTAGATATTAACTAGGCCATTTCCGCCTTTATACATTTTGTCATATTCCTCTTGTTCTTCCAGGCTTTCTTCTTTTGATCTTGGTACATTTGTGCACACTGTTATCATTTTTCAAAATAATATTTTCAGTTTCACTTTGATGTCGTAATAAGTTAATTCGTTTTGCCCAGACGGCCAATGACAATTTCATGCATAACTTGATAAGCCTCGTTTTTTTTATGCTCCCTATCTTCATATAAATCCTAACATGGTTTACTAGTCTGCACGAAGTGTAAGATTGTTGAACTGCGATGAAATCAAATCATTGCATTGAATGCGTTTTGCGTGGAAAACAGTGAGTGCGCTGTGATGACTTCTTCTTCTTCTAACAGCTCTTACCATTACTGGTTAGGCTGGTTCCAACGGCTACAAGGGTAAGACGCTTCCAAGCGGCGCGTCTGATGCCATCGTCGACAGTAATGAAAACCATTCCTTTTTCCATCGTCTAAGTCCATATATTGCTGGCCCACCTATACGTTCAAAATCTTTTCTCACCGTACCAGTCCAGGTCTTGATTGGCCCACCTCGCTTTTGATGCCAACTATCACATGGTTTAGCAAATAACGAAATATGCGTCAACTCATGTGGTGGACGACGAAGAATGTGCCCTAACCAGCGAAGCCGGCGCTCTGAGATAACATTATTTATGCAAGTGGTATTTGAACGAAGATGGATGCGATATCTCATCTTGTGATATCTCATCAGCTCGACGGATCCGTAATAAGTACCTTGTAACTTAGACAAGAGTGGTCAAAGGCAGATAATATCCTCCACTCTCATTGGCCATGTCTCAGAACCATATAGCAAGATCGAACGGATCACGGCAATATAGATGCAGACCTTCGTTTTTGTGGTGATTTCATGATGACTCCATAAAGGTTTCGTCAACCGTAAGAACGCATTTCTAGCTGCCGTGATCTGAGTTGTAATATCATCTTTTACCTGTCCATTTGGTATTAGAGTGGACCCAAGGTATTTGAAATCAGGCACATCCTTAACCGGCAATGAATTTACAAAAAGAGGCATTTTACCAGCTTCTTGCACATAAGACGAAAAGATCTTCGCTTTATTTACATTGATCCTGAGTACGATTCTTGCTGCAGTTTATAACACGCTATTTAGCATTACTTGCATCTCGTCATAACTGTCAGCAAAAAGGACTATATAATCAGCGTATTCACGATCTGTGATACGATGCCTTGGACTAATTTGGACACCTCTTGAGTGCCGACAAGCAGTGTCCATTATCCAGTCTGCCGCATAGTTGAATATTGTGGAGGAAAGGATGCAGCCCTGACGGACACTTGTTCTTATTTCGAAGGAATCTGTCAGTTCCCCACACAGACTTGCGCCGATGTGCGCTCATAAAATGTCTTTATGAGGCTAATAATTTTCTCTGGAATACCATCATGTTCCATCACCCTCTAAAGCGCCGCTCTATAAACTGAATCAAAGGCAGCCGCAAAGTCGATGAAAAACATGACAGTGGGTTGCAAATATTTGAAGCGATGTTCCAACACCCTTCTCAACGTGAATATCTGGTCAGTACAACCGCGCCCTGGTCTGAAACCAGCTTGATTAGGGCGCATCCTGCTGTCCCGTACTTCCATAAGTTTGTTGAGTACCAGGGAAGCAAAGATTTTTGCTGAGACGTCTAGTAAGCTGATTCCTCGATAATTGTCGCAGCATGTCCTATCATCTTTCTTGAGAATTGGGAGCAGAATTGCTTTGCTCCAATCACCTGTTAATATACTTTTTTCCATACTAAAGAGTACATTTGTTGAAGGTGCGTTATGAAGGACGATGTACAGCAATTGAAAAACTCAGCCCAAGGACCATCTTCTCCTAGAATTTTATTAGCCTTAAGCTAATGGATAACTGAAATAATTTCTTCTTCTGTTGGAGGCTCGCAATTGCAAATATATGCTTCGGCAAACGTATCAGCTATATTAGAGGCAACAGATGGCGCTTCATGGTTAAGTTTGGTCTCTCTTAAGAATTCTTTCCATCTTATGAGGTGATCCTTAATACTTTTGATCATTATGCCATTGCTGTCTCTTACCATTTCACTGATCATTCCCCGAGTCGTAGTTGTTTTATGAAGAAGGCAGAATAGTTTCCTATTGTTGCCTAATTGAGCCGCCGCCTCCAATTTTGAGGCCATGTCACTCTAATAATGATTTCTGTTCCGCCTTGCTGCTTTCGTTGCAAATTTTCGAAGAACCCGGTAGTCAGGATCACCTGACATTCGTGTTTTGGCAGCTTTTCCAGACAATTAGACAGTTGCTTCCGATACCCAACTAGTGCACTTCCTACTAATATGTCGGAGTCATCCCTTTAGTTTGGACCAGTATTCGTTTGCCGTTCCAAAAAAATCATTGGTATTTAAACCATGAGATGTTTCAATAATTCGGTTTGAAATGCGCTCACTATCCCCGAATTTTTTAGTTTGAGATAGTTGAAGGATCTTGGAGGATACTATTTTCTGCAATTTGTCAATTTTATGCGGATCTTGAAACATAACATGGTCAGATCCATGAAGATCCCGTTTCAGCTCCGCGATAGGAACGACTATCTAGTACGGAACTCTTCCAACGGCGACTGACTAAGATATAATCAATCTGGTTGAAGTGTTGGTTGTCCGAGGAGTTCCACGTGACTAGATGTTTTCTATGATGCCGGAAGCAAGTATTAATAACAAAAAGTTCATGCTCTTCGGCATAACGAAGAAGACGTTCCCCATTGGCACACCGGTCTCCGATGCCATATTTGCCAATTGTTGAGGACATCGCAGCATTATGACCTACGCGAGCATTCCAGTCCCCCCCCCCCCCCCCCGATTATGATTATGTCATATTTCGGTAGAGACTTTGTTAGCAGTTGAAGTTCCGCATAGAACTTGTTTTTGTCATGGTTATCTGCCTATAGAGTTGGAGCATAGACACTGATGACCGAGATATTGCAGAATTTACCCTTAAAACGGGTATAGACCATACGGTCGTTTACCGGTTTCCACTCAATCAAAGCAGAATAGGCCTTGTCAGACATGACAATGGCTACGCCATTTCGTCCCGAGTTATCCGAAACCGTATCAAGAATGCTCCTTCACCACAGAGTCACTTGGGAAGAGAGATACAGGTGGGCTCCCAGCAGTCACCCGGATTTTTGACACAATGGCAGGTTACTCTTGCCGAAAAACAAACAAAAATTAAATTTGCAGAAAATAATAAAATAGACAATGAAATTTATATATATATATATATATATTTTGTCTTACATATTTGCGACCCAGTAATATGCTATGTTCATATATATAGGACACATATGTGTGAAATCATATGATATAAGATATGAGGAACAAACAACCATGTTTAAATTCTATACGACCAGTGAAAACTTTAGAATTAAATATTACAAATGATATTTATAAAAACCTGACAAACCCTATCGTGTCGTGAGCTACACGATGCATCTAACCAAAATTTTTTTAATAAGATCTAAAGACTGTTTCAATAACCAAACCGACCATCTACCAACGCCCCCTTAGTACTGTTTCAAATAAAATGAAAAATGACCAATGAACGCATATATATGAAGTCTGCACAAAAACCAAAAGCTTCAACGCCATCAACAACTTTCCATAACGTTTAAGAGATTCATTGCCTAAAAAATTCCTGTTAACGCTGCTTTCATTAGGCCTGGATACCAGATACCACTGTTTACACTTGCGAAAGGCTGCAAATTTTCACTGAATGGAACTTCGGTTTATTTAAAATTCATATTTGTAATAATGTCAATGTTTAAGCAAAAACGTAAAACTTTAAGATCTATTTTTTCATATATATGCTTTCACTCTTTCCAACTTAACTTTTATTAAAATCAAATTTTAGCAATTTGAAGAAACGAAAAAATACGAATGATCCAGAAATAAAAAAAAAATAATATAATATATGTAAGAAATAATAATATATGTAATAAATAATATATGTAAGAAAAGACGATTAATGTTCATCATTATTTTCTTCTATCATTTCTTACTAAAATCCTTGGAAATAAATTTCTTATAAATTTTATGACGGTTTACAAACAATGGTTGAACTATTTAAACTGGTGCAAAGCAGATGAAAAAAGAAAACGTGATATTAAAAATATTCACGCCTTCTTCATCAAAAATTTGCTAGAAACATTGCACATAATTAGTGCAAAAATTTTGGTGTGATCTTTTTAATTACATTAAAGGGCTCGAATATTGCCAGTTTTGGAGCCAGCCTCATTTAATGACTGATAAATTTATTCTGATGAAATAATGCCACGTTCAGGTGACTTAGTTGCTCCCACATTTATTCTCGAAACTTTTTTCCTAATGCTTTGAAGTAGTTTTTCTCGAACTTCCAAAGTCTCTGCACTCGGCGATATTTTACCAATTTCAGTAAAAATGGCTACAGGTTTATGCAATAAATCACGTTTTTCCGATGACTCCATAAATTTTGCAGCAGAACTGAACTCCATATCTACAAAAGAAATATACTGGGTAAATAAGGGTGGGTCAAGACTATTTCATCTTATCTTAAAATAGATTTCGATGACTATAACAATAACCGTTAATGCAATCATACAAATATTACCTTGCTTCGCATTAATGATGTGCTCAGATTTTTCACTGCCGATTGGCAATAAAATGTCGGTTTTATGAGACTGATTATTTCCTGATAAGATCGTAGATGCCGCACAAAGAGATGTTGACTGATATGACATATTCTGAAATATTTGCGGACAAAATATTTCACAAGTCAATCAAGTTATTTTTTTTTAGAAATGAGCCCTTATTTAACTTATATATAAATATATATATATAATATTTTAAAACTAATAAAACAGTCAATCTCGATAGACACATATTATAGATTAAATAAATTATCCTATGACATATAATGCTGCGGCTACTTCTCAAAATTCCTGGTCAGGCTCACGTTAATGACTGCTAGAAATATTCACCTTATGGATAGCTGGATATCTAGCTACCTCTCGCACTTTTTTGACAGGGCTATTCTTATCACTATAAGGGGCCATGCTGTTGTAGGACATAAAGGAATAAAAAAGAACTTATGAGGAATTTAAATTATAAACTGCTTGGACAAAGGTGAGAGAACTGGATTTACCAATATCATACAATACCGTGGTAATATAATATTGTAAATTATTAATGAATGAAGTTTTAGAATAAGGTAGTTAAAATTCTTTCAATCGTCAAAAAACAATTTTTATAGTTTCCAATTAACATATTTTCGATCTTGTTTGTGGCTGAGAAACATGATGGATGATATTATCCCCCTTTGACCACTCATTTACGATATATTTTACGGATTAGCCGAATGGAGAAAATCTCACATAATTCCATTCACCTTCGTTCAAATACTACTTGCATTAACAGACACAGCTGGTTAAAGCACATTCTCCTCATCCACCACAAAAGTTTACACATATTTTATTATTTGCTAAAGCCTATGATGGGAGGCGTCAAAAGCGAGGAGGGCCAATCAAGACTTGGAATGATAAATTCATGAAAGATTTTGAACGTATAGATGGACCACAAATATATGGACTTAGACAATGGAAAAAGGAATGGCTTCTATTACTGTCGACGATGGCATCAGATAGCATAGCATGGAAACGTTCACTTGTAGCCAGTGGGGCCAGCCTAACCAGTAATGGTGACAGCTGTTGAAAAAAAATTAATATATAACCTCATAATAATGAATATAACCAGTCATGCATCCTACTTTTCACTTCTTTTAGTAGCGCGTATAGAAATTTTGTAAAATTTTGTAAATTTTGCAAATAGTTTAAGAATACAAAAATAATACAAAAGCAGACAGAAATACCTAATAATTTTTCGCATGCACAGTTCAGTGCAGCAATCTAATTAGTTTTTACTTTGTATAATAAATTTGAATTTATGAATCAAATAATGCCAATAAAAAATTTAATATATATGCAGCCAAGAAATTTCATTACTTTGCTGAATATTCCGATAAAAAATATCAAAAATCAAAATTGCACTACTCTGATACAACCAAAAAATAATGGGAAAGAAACAAACAAAATTAAGATCCTCCATATGAGAGCAAAATTTATTGGCATACAAGTGGAAATAGTTTTCTATAACATCAGCGATTTCATCTGCATCAGAATTCATCGCCGATTCTGGTAAAAATCTAAATTTTTTAGAATTATCATTCGCGCAAATATTTTCCCACTAATTTGTAAAAAACACGTTTGAAAATCTTGAAACATGTTTGAATACCCCTTATGGCGACGTCGACAAGGAGATAACAATGCACAATCCGTTCCACCTCTACTCCGATCTCTATTCACGAAGACAATTTTCGCTCGAAGAGAACTGAAATTTCCGATTATAGCATTTTAAAAATGTTTTATAATAATGATCAAATAAATGTTTTTAACCTATCTCTGTTAAAAGTTCCGGTCAGAATTTTTTGTTCCTTGGTAATTTTAAGATTTTGTTTGGCAGAAACCAGCTTATTTCGTTCGTTATGTTTAATTTGACTGTACGCCAAACGCCGATTCTTTTCCTCCTATAAAAGTAATTTCAGCCATTGAGAGGATCTGCAAAAGGTTATTCAATTCTCAGCATTTATAAAGGGAAAAAGGGAAATAATGCTGATATATTTAATTAATTAATCGAAATTGAAGAGAGATTAAAGACATTAAAGAGGGCGCTACAAAGTGCCCTAGTTTATTATATAAATTAAAATGAAAATAACCTTCTCGATGGCTTCGATTCTGTGCTGACTATCAGGCTCAATTGTATTGATCTGAAGGCAAAGACTTTCCATGGGGGCTAATGCTATTTGATAAAATCGATGAGGGCTAATAATTGAAGCAACAGCAGTAAGGCAGTGCACAAATGATGTGAGTTGCTTGGACGCTCTTAATATGTGACGAGCTTTCTCCCTTAATGCAATAGTTTCTTCAATCTAAAAAAAGCTGGTGAAAACTTGGAAAAAATCAAACTGTGTATTCCTTGTACTTTTTGTGTGAATAATGCATTTGATTTTTGGAATCAAACTTAAAAAATTTTAAAAATTATTCATATTATAATGAGAAATACTTCGGTCTAATTTTACAAAAAATGATTGAACTCCTACGATTTAGAATCAAAACTCCAGTTCAAAATAGAGTAAGAATGCAAAAAAAAATTAATGGTTGAATGTACAGTAGTTATCTGCACTCCTGTACATTTCACTCAACAATTGAACAATTATAAAGTAAATATTTAGTGGAAAATTTACTTTCTGCCTGAAAAGTAACTGTTGCATGCGAACTCGATCTAACTGTTCTTGCCAAATATCCTGCATTTTTGGCTGCAAGTCATATATCAATGAAGATAACTGACCAGCTTTGATATCAATATCAGCACAACTACAATTATAAACGATTCATAGACAAAATTAATCACGCAGAGATTATAAGAGAAAATGAAACAACCTTTGAATAAGATTCTTTATTGCTTGTTCGCTAATAATACATCGCCTTAACGTTAGATCCTTTTGCGTCTCTTGAACTTTTTGGCCCAAATGAGTCACCTCGCTGTTGTAACATTTTAACGGTATATCAACATGAGAAAACTGTTCGCCGAAGGCTCCAGCCAAATCAACTATCAACTGATACTTTGTGGGTACTGAATGCATGCGATTGGCAAGATCCGAACTGAAACAGAATTTAACATGAAATTATTAAAATTTTTCAATCTTTTCCAAAATATCACTCCAGCAAAATTAAGGGGAATGCTCCAATAACATGCCTTAAACGCATAACAGATCCGAATTGATTAACAGGTGACGTTCCTGCTGTGCATGCCCAGTCTTTACCTTCTTTGCAACCAGTATTCAGTAATACTGAAGATAGACCCAGGAACGGTTCCAAAGCTCGACTTAATTCCTCGCTACTATCCACTTTCAATTCGCCAGTGTAAAGAGGCTTATCACATTCCATACCAATAAGGCTCTGTTAACAAAGTATAAAATATACTAAAATAATAAAGAACAAAGAAACAAATAGAAAGCTAAAGCAAGGTATATATTACTCGAACACATAAGTTCTATTTGTAATATACAAATTTCCAAGAATATCGCATATTTCAAATCGAATTATTGAAGCACCTCAAAGGTATAAATGTCAATAACTTTTCTGGAACTGTGAATATTGGTCCCGATTAAAAGAATTAAAGGAATGTCTTCGAAAGTCAGCCACTTCCACACTAGGACATACTAGCAGGAAGAGCGTCAGTTGAGTATCGGAAGTGTCCAAATATCTGAAAATGTTGCCAAAGCACGAGATGCCTTGAAGAATTACAAACAGTAGCACGGCAGGATAGAAACTGCTATTGGAGCGAGATGGCCTTCAGAATGGAGACAGCGGCTCGATTGAGCGACTACAGGAAACTATCCCGTCTTCTTAAACTATAACTCTGGGAACAATCAGTGAAATGATAAGCGATAGCAATGGTGTGCCTGTTAAGAGTATTAAAGATTGCCTCATCAGATGGAAGGAATTCTTTGAGGCCAAACTTAACCATGATGCGTCATCTAACCTAACTGTGACTGTGATGATGCGTCATCTAATCTAACTGTGACATAGCTGATGCGTTTGTCGAACCATACTTTTGCAATTGTGAACCGTCAACAGATGAGAAAATACTCTCTGTTATCTATAAAGATCAATAAGATCAATAAAACTTAAGATCAATAAAACTCTTGGAGAAGATGGTCGTCGAGCCGATCTCTTCATATGCTGACCATCGTCCTTCATAACACATCTTCAACAAATGTATTCCTTGGTATGGAAAAAAAATACCATAATACCACAAAAATACCAAAGATAACTGCAGCAAAGCAATTCTGCTCTCAATTCCCCACGGAAGATGATAGCACATACTGTGATAATTACCGAAGCATCTACTAGAAGCGTCTTAGGAAAAACTTTTGCTTCACTTCTAATCATTAGACTTATGGCAGTACAACACAGCAGTATGTGATGCACCACAACCAAGCTGGATTTAGACAAGGATGCGGTTGTGCTGATCAGATATTCACGTTAAGGAGGATACTGGAACATCGCTTCAAATATGTGCAACCCAAGTTTTATCGAATTCGCAGGTGCCTTCGATTCAATCAACAGAACGGCGCTTTGGAGAGCGTTGAAACGCGACTGTGTTGCAAAGATCATTCGGCTCATAAAGGCATTTTATCAGCATAGCTTGGCACAGACAGGCTTCTGTATATGTATATGTGGAACTAATTGATCCTTTCGAAATAAAGACTGCTGTCCCTCAAAGATGGACCTTTCTCTCACAATATTCAACTGTGCGATAGAATGGATGATGGACATCGCCTGTAGGCACTCAAGAGGTGTACAAATCAGTTCATAGTACAGCACCACAGAACTTGAATACGCTAATGAAGTTGTCCTTTTCGCTGACAATTGTAGTGAAATGCAAATAATGTCGAGAAAAGTTTTTTTAGTTAAGAAAGAAGAAAAAAAACTAGTTTTTTGAAAGTGACTAGTATACTTGTCGACGAATTAGACTTGGAATATATAGCTAGTTGTAGATTTTATTACTGCCCAGATATCAATATAATAAAGCGATGTGCAAAATAGTATCAATTATTATAACGAAATGAATAGTAGGATTAGCGAAGAATATGAAGGATGTATTGTAGAAACTGGCTGACTAACTGACCGATTAATAAACCGACAGACAGCTACAAAGAAAATTTACGTATAAAAATACTGGATATACAGCTGATTCATGATTTTAAGCATAGGAAAATGATCATTTCGATTTTTCCGACAAATAATGCTAAACAACGTGTTAACAACAGGAGCGAGAAATGGACTCAGAATCAATGATATGAAACGTAAATAAAACGAAAGTTTTTCGTTTTAAATACTGATAAAACTGGTACTGATAAAACTGATAAAACTGATAAAACTGAAACTGACAAAACTGATAAAGCTGATAAACCTATTTTAATCAATTTTTCCGGCTAAGGAAATGCCAGAACTTTAAATACGTAGGATCCATTCTAATCATAAACAGCCAAATGAAAGACGAAATTGCAACCCGAATAACGATAGCTAGAAATGGGTCCTTCCGGTTGACGAAACCTTTATGCAGCCGTAGCGAAAACACCATAGAGACAAAGGTACGTCTTCATATAGTAGCAATTTGCTGTATGGTTACGATCTTGCTATATGGTTGCGAAACATGGATAATGAGAGTGGAGGATATTATGAAGCTATCTGCCTTTGACTACTCATCTAAAATATATTTTACGGATTCGTCAAGCTGATAAAATCTCATGTGACCGCATCCATCTTCACTCAAATATCACTTGCATTAAAAGTGCCATTAAGTACTATCACAGAGCATCGTCTTCGCTTAGGGCACGTTTCTCCCTCGCCCACCACAGGAGTCTACAAACATTTTGTTGCTTGCTAAACCCTATGATATGTAGCATCAAAAGCGAGGCGAGCCAATTAAGACTTGGGATGATACAGTCATGAAAGATTTTGAACCAGCAATCTATGGACATAGACGATGGAAAAAGAAATGGCTTCTATTACTGTCGACAATGGCATCAGATCGTGCAGCTTGAAAACGCTTTACCCTTGTAGCCAATGAAGCCAGCCTAATCAGTAATGGTGTTAGAAGAATGATATTTACAAAAAAAGGAAAAGAAAAATGTATCCAGGTCAAAAAATTTTTTAAAGTGTCATACGAGCAACATGTTTCAAAAAATTAACTTTTATAGATTTTTTTAAAGATTTACCTGTATTCGCTTCAACAATTCATTGGAGAACTGAAGGAAATCAATCTTCGAAGCCGAAGAACAAAAGATTGACGCACCCAATAGATAAAGCCGGATTGAAGGCTAAAACATAGTTAGATTGATTTAACAAAAAAATGAATCCTAAATTACTTAAAAAATATTTATTTGGCATATATTTATTTAATATTTAAGAGCCATCAACTGCTGTAATTAACGACTTAAATCATGCCATAAGAAAAAAACCCACAAAATTTCATTCATTCGAAGGTTATGATAGAGAATAAATTTCAACAGCGACCTACCTGCAAGCATATGAGATATTTGACTTGGTCATTAAAATGTTTTTCTCGAATATTTTTAGTCTCATCTAGCTTCTTTAATAATCGATCCTTCACTGATAATATTGCATCGACCATTTCTTGACAAGTCTGTTTGATGCTATAAGAAAATATAAAGTATTGTGACCTGTTAGAAACTCACCGATTTATGGTGAAAAATGTTTGAAAAAAATAATATTCAAAGCAATTTCATATAAAAACTGTAATACCTTTCAGAGGCCACAGAATAACTGTCAGAAAGCTCCGAAGCCAATCGCTTTCGTAACTGCAGTTGCTCTCTAACGTCGTCCTAAACAGACTCCAGAAATGATAAAGTTTTTTAAACAAAAATAAATTTAAAAAATAAAATTTAATTTAAGGCTTTACAAAGATATACCTGAAAATTACGTAATTTTGTTGCTGCTTTATCCAGTTTTTCACATCCCGTTTTATGAGCTGCATCAATATGCACAAGGTGATGTCTTAAATAAATATTTATTCATTGAAGGAATGTTTGATTATTAAATGTTTTATGAAATAAAGTTGAATGTTTAATCAATGAAAGATAATAAATCGTTATGATAATAAATTAACCATATCCAATAAAATTTACAAATGCTTGACAGCTAATCCTTCAAGTAATATAATAAAATACAAAGACGTGGGTGGAAAATAAATATAATTGCTCATTTCTTAGAAATATAATATGAACTGTAACAAATTTTATTTTACCTAGAATCTATAGCAGAATTATTGAAACAAACAATGCATGCCAAGGAACGATTATCCAGAGAATGAAGTATGTAAGGCTCATTATGTTTCGGACAATTAATTTTACCTTTGACTCTGGATCGTTCTTCTAAAGGCACCAATCGGTGAGTGGAAAACATTTTTGCCTGAAATATTAGCTATATTCATTTTCCTCCTGTGTTCCTTAAGACTTGCCTAAGTTTTATGCATTGCGCGCGCCAATTCTTAAAAATATTTGTATTTCCTAAATTCAAGAAAATTTCATCTAATTTCATTTCAATTAATTATTCAGATTGCAAGAAAAAGAATAAAAACCTGGTGAGCATTCTGACGACAATCATTGCACAATGCTTGTTGGCAAGTTTCGCAAAAATGCATCGGTTGCGAAACCTAAACAATATTATAAAAAATTTTAAAGAGAAAAACGACCAACAATCGAAGGCAATATACCAACTATATACCAACTACCTAAAAATTAAAGGATCAGCCAAGTCTGGCATTACATTACAATATACAATTAGTAATAATTTAATATGATATTCTGCTGACAAAAAATGGCAATAAATAAAACATATATGCACCAGCGCATCTGAAAAAAGAGGCCACAGGAACAAAGCAGTAAAGGAGTTATGGAAAGCTCAGTTATGTGGCGTTGTCTACCCGTCGATACTTGGCTTATAGCCAAGTAACTCTCAATCAAAAATTTCCAATCGTGCAAATAATCACAACAGCTAGCCTAATTTGAAATGGGTCTTAACTACCAATTTGTTTATATGGAGGCAAGAGAAAATTACTTGATCACAGTTAGCGCAAACATCAGCCACTTCATAGCTCGTTTCAATCAAATAAGATAACAAGATATCAGAGACAGCTTCTCCTTCAATTGGATAATCGCATACTGGACAGCACGACTTGTCGCGAATACAATCCTGACAGAAACTATGGTGACAGTTTAAGCGCAGCGGATTTTTAAACTGCTGAAAAGTAGGTATTTCGACAACACCACTATGGTAAAGCACAACAATTAAAACTGAGTGAGTTTGCCCAAAAATTTGGATATCGAAAAGATGAAAACAAAACAAACAACGAGATTTCACTGGAGATTTACATTATAATTGGCTTTTTGTTAAATCCATCTTTCATAACTGAAAGTGAAAAAAATGAAAAAGAAGTTCGATAATTAAAGCGAACACGATCACAAATCAGACATTCCAACGGATTTCTCGATTCAGCGTTTTCCAATTTGAACATAAGCAAAGAAGAAGAGCAAGCCATTTCAGACAAAACATATAATATTGACCATTTTCTAAATTTTTAACGGAACAAATTACATCTAAAAGAATCATTAAATATGATTTAACCTAAACATTTTAAAAGTGGTTAGGATTTAGCGGTTAGAGAGATGAATAGTCGCCAGTGATACCATACACAGTCCTGAATAGAAACATCAGCTATTCACATCGCCATATTTTTCTTCAAAGTAATAAAAGGATAGTTTTACTTCAAAAAAGGTCAAAAGGAAAAACGCTTAACATATTTTCTAATCTAATCACTTAGTGGCAATAAGCTAAGGTGCTAATTGCTTAAATCAGTTTTTGAAAGACACAAAAAATGTTACAAGTAATTAGCACCCAGCAAAACCACTCAACCTTTACCACCTCGTTTCACAAATTTTCGAGGAACAATTAATTTCGAATTCGAGATACTCTGCGGAACTACAAAAAAGAAATTACATGAAATTTATTAAAGCATGACTCTAAAAATCAAAAAAGCTGATGACCTAACAGTTGTTTACTATTTTTAAGTTGTGAAGCAAAAACTTTTCGTTGGTTGCAACAAAAAAATTTTATATTTGTAAATATTTCATGCATACTTCATACATAAATACTGCTTCTATTCTTAGTTCACCACGAGATATTTATTTAAACCTCGATAAATAAACAAAACTCAAAACAATGAAAAACAATAAATGAACATAAAATCTAAATTATCCCAAAATAAAACGAGGAAAAAGCTTAAAATTAATAAAGGAGAAAACCATTTAAAATATATCATTAAATTTTTAAATTCTTTAAAATTTTTGCTTGAATTTTTTGATAAAAATCAATCATAATGGTTATTACCTGAGTAATTGCGTAAAAAAACTCAGAAAAATAAGAAAAAGTCATGTTAATGAAGAAAACTGGCATGGAAATTCAATGATTTAACTGAAGGAAAACGACAGATGTAAAGTGTAAGAAATTATTTCAGAACATACTTCATCAAACAAATATCAAATAAGAATCCAGAAGAATGCCGCAAAAATTCTTACAATTTCGATGTCCAAATTTTCAAAAAAAACTGAGTATAAATGGAAAAAATGGTGCAAAAATACCTATAAAAACCATTAACAATCACCACTCATGTAACTCAAATCCTCATCCATTTTTTAATCGAAAATGAATGTGGATAATAGAGATATAATTAAACGAAGACTTCGTCTGCTGTAGATTTTCTAATCGATTAGTTTCTTCGCTTTAAAATATCTTCGAAGATAAAGCACTTGCCATGACGCCAAACCCAGCAGGCATAACATTGAAAATATACTTAAATATAAAACACGACTGTTCGTCGACTCTGAAAAAACACTATATTATACAAGCAGAAAGCTAAACAATTGTTGAAGTACTTCTTCATCTTCTGACAGCTCTCACCATTGTTGATTAGGCTGGCTCCGCTGACTGCAAGAGTAAGACGTCTCCAAGCTGCTCGGTTCAACGCCATCGCTAGTATAATAGAAGTGATTCCTTTTCCAAGGTCTAAGTCCATATATCGCTGGTCCCTCTATACGTTCAAAATTTCCTGACTGTATCAGTCCACGTTTTGACTGGCCCTCCTCGCTTTTGATGTCAACCATCATAGGGTTTATCAAGTAATAAAATATATGTCAACTCTTGGGGTGGAGGACAGAGAACGTGCCCTAACTAGCGAAGGCGACGCTCTGTGATAACATTATTAATGCAAGTGGTATTTGAGCGAAGATGGATATAATCATGATTTTATCCGCTCGAAAAATCCGTAAAATGTATCTTGGACATGAGTGATCAAAGGCTAATAGTTTCTTAATAATTTCCACTCTCACTGGCCATATTTCGCAGCCATATAACAAGATCGAGCAAACTGCAGCTACATGGAGGCGGATTTTCATCTTTATGGTGATTTCGCGACAGTTTCATAAAGATTTCATCAACCGGAAAAACATTTCTAGCTGTCATTATCCGGATATTGAAGTACAGCAGAAAGAAAAATAAAATTGTTAATAACCGTAAAATAACGAAAACCATAACGATAATGTAAATTCTTTAACAATTTACCAAAATAATAAGAAAAAGTACCATTCGTGGTTCGCATTTCTTCTTCGCGTTGTCTCATATAAGCAAAATCTTGTACAATTGATTCAGATAAATCCTCCAGACTTAAATAAATAAACTTTAAATCTCTTCCGCAGTGAAAAAAAAGTATGGAAAAATATTTAAATTATTTCCGCATTCAAAAAATGGCTCGGTGGGCTGTTTCTCTTATTTCAGATCGCCGATGCTGGGGTTTTTTTGGGCAGGAATAAACCTATCTTTCAAAAATCCGAGCCAAGAACTCTAAAAAAACTTTTACCATTTTCACTAGTTAACAACAATCTCAATTTTTTTAATTAAATAATTTCTATTTATAAATAATATTGTATATAAATAATAATTTTTTTAACTATATACTTATATAATTTCTAAGTTTTCATTTTTTTATCCAGGAACGTAGTTTACTAGCACTGAAAGAAAGAGATCAAAAATAAACAAAAAATTACAACTTAAGAGGCAAAAAACATACCGTCTTAATTCTATTTCAATTGGTTTAAGTTGCTCTGCTTTGGCCAAAGCTTCATAATTTTTGGCTTCAACACCACGCTTCATATCCAACATAAGTTCTCTGTTTCTCCCTTGTTGACCTAATAAGAACAATAATATAAAACCACTGACCATATTTTTCTTCCAGAATAATAAGTGAAAATCATTCTAGAAAACCAAAAAAAGTGATTCCCCGAAATTTTAATTTCATATTATGTTTAACGCATCGTTTTAAATTGTAAAAAAAGAAAGAATCATCAACATCAAAATTAATTAAAAAATAAAAAAATACCTGAAGATAAATAAGAAGTAAAACAAATCTCAAATATATCGTATTCATCAGCTGTGAAAGCAAATTTTCCTTTATTTTCAGCGAAACGCTCGCGATTGTATAATATATGACCCCTCGAATCAGTCACCTGCGAGAAATACAATAAAAAAACGGCAAAGGTTTAACATTAAGATTTACGATTTTAAACAAGTGCTAAAAATCAAAACTTTGATTAAAATCAATCATATAAAATTATCTAGAAATAATTAGCAATCTCTTCAAATGCAAACTATAAGTAGTTTCCATATAATCAGTCATGTTAGCCGATGGTACTAATAGTGAGAAAAAGCAGGAATTTTTGCCAAATGAATAACTTTATACTCTTATTTTTGGGTTGTATTTTAAAATAATAATTTCTTCATCAACATAAAATATTTTTAACAAAATATATTAAAGAATTTGTAAAAAAAAAACAAACTGAGAACATACATGAACACTGCTCTGATAACCAACGCCTTCACTGAATTCATATTCACCGGTTACAACGACATTTTTATGAATTTCTTCCTTTAAACACTTCCTTCCATTTGGTGGTAAATAGAAGCGAATTGCATTCGAATATGGCAAAATCGAAATAAGCAATAATAATGAAATGAACATCTCTGAATCAATGAAAAAAATATTAATTGAAAATTTGGATTTTCTTTTAAATATATTCAATTCAAAATAGTAAAAACTAATGAATAAAGAACTATTAATTAAAAATATATATGGGGTAGAATGTCCCAGTGAGTTGTCAATTTGGAGCACCGATGCTGAGGTTCTATTTCGCGCAGGAGCAAACATGTTCAAAAATCCGGGTGATGCTGGCGCCTCACCTGCACTTCTATCGCAAACAGACTCCCTGATATATTTGTCTAGTGCGACAAGCCATCAGAGGGAGTTTAACCAGTAAAGGTAAGGACTTTCTTAAAAAAAAAAAATTAAAAATTTACACAACTGAACTGAAAGAAAAATCTACATTTTCATTAAAAACGAAAAACATTCGCAAAATTTTTCGCAAAAAAAATAATTGAACGATAGCAATTTTAGTGAGTGATTAGCCCTTACCATCTCACCATTAGGCTAGCTCGCACAGTTGGAAATTTTTGCCAGACAGTCACTAGACTAAAAATATCTGTATGATGGGTTACCAGCACCACTCAAATTCTTTAATGGCGGATTTAATTTCCTGTTAGGATGAGACTTGATGATTTGAATCCCTATCCACTAACCTCTAAATAACAAAAAAAGAAAAAAAGAAATTTTTTGAAATTGAAACTTTTATAAAATTTCTAATCGAAAAAAATAAAATTTGGTAAGAATATTAAGAAATCTAATAATCATATATAATGAGAAGCATTTTCGATGAAAATTCGCACAAATGTTTATCAGAGTAGCAACAGCAGTATGGCCGGACAATTTATGTACTTTTCAGAGCGTCGATTAAAGTGACTGGTACTTTGCCCTTTGAAATGACATTTGTTATTAAAAGCCAAATCCTCCGGATGATGCTGGAGACATGCAATTCTAACTACAAATGACTCCAGGCGAAAGATTTTATCATAGCAAATAGGACCAGCCAAAAATAATGAGTACTGTGGAAAAAAATGCTTACCCTCCAACGCTAATCACTTCTACCAACAGCTATTAGCTAAACGCTCGTAACGTAAGATAAACGGTTACTGACAACATGTCACTTCAATCATATCATTTGATGGTTAACAGCTATGACACCGACGAACACCACTTACCGGAATACTGCTAGTTAACGACTACGGCTTATTATCCATAGACCCATTCACCCGTCCAACTGCCTCGCACATATTACCAACATCCGATGCTTGCCCCCAATAATTCCATAACAAATATTGCAACCATTGCAAGGAATCACTCCACATCATTTAGCAGACGCCGCTTATTTGGAATGTTTAAAATTCAGCTGAACATTCAGTTATCTTTTCATTTTCTTGCGGACTAATAAAATTCTGTGGGGCGTCACGAATGGTTCAAAAATACTACGCTTTTGGTCGGCATAAAGGACGTTTGCTTTGTGGTGAATTACTTGCTGTTCAGGTGGCATTCTGTTAATCTCTTTATATTTCTATATTCTGGCCAAATTCAAACTGTTAGGTCAGTGGTTTGGATATAGTGACCAACTCGGTTTTGGGATTCATGTTATTGCGTTGGGAGGCAGCAGTTCGGCTGCTTACGGGAATAAAGCTATCATTAAAAAATTCCAGTAGTGCTGGCTATCCATCTCTACTTCAAGCCAACGGACCCTGGCATAAATTTCTCTGACATCCATAGCTAGCACAGCCAAAAGTCGTGCGCTCCACCCACTTATTTATCTATTTAAACAGCTTAAGCAAGGCCCTAGCCATGTTTTTAGATTATAAGCAGCAAATGATAATAAAAAGGAAAAAAACACCATTATTGAGGTTGGAATCCAAGAAGAAAAAAAATTGAAGAATTTCATTCCATAAATTCACCTCACCTTGCCTAATTTCTTACGCGAAGAGCGTTATGTCAATCATAAGGCTGTGGTTGTTTTACGGTATTTGATTTTGATTTGAATGATATTATTCAGCCGTTTTTAAAAGCAACTGAGCACAATGCATTTAATCAATCAGTTAATCGAGCAGTTAACTATCCGGATGAAAAATAGCGGTTGGAAAGTGGAATCCTAATATTTGGTGCTGTCCAATTAACAAAATAATATAAGTGAAAATGAAAACTTTGATCTTTTTGCATGATCCTTCAGTGTTTTCATAAAGGATCGCTGCAGAGATTGAGGAGTATTTGCAAAGTATATATTCGCAAATATCGCAAAATATCGTAAAATCGCAAATCGCCAGATGCCAGCAAACCTTTCATTCTGGACGCATTGTATTGCATTGAAGGGTCCAATAAATGCCTTGCAAATTTTAGTAAGGAAAGCTCTCCTTTTATTTTAAAATAATCTTCATTTCTTCATATGGAAATCTTTATCTCCAAAATTGATTTTGGAAATATTTGAATTTTCAGAAATTCGTTATCTATGGATAAACCAGCCATTTTCAATGTGAAACACACAGCTATTGATCTAAGCAATGCGAATGTGTTTGATGACTTAGGATTTTATGAATCGACCAACAGCACTACTGGTTTCTTTTTTGCCTTCTATTTCTGAATCCTTTATTATAGTTGGTAGTAACGACGTTCTACGGACGAGCAGAACTGTCTTCGAACCCGATCATACCTCTCGACACTGTAAAACTCGTTGCCTTCCCTTAAAACCGTTTGAATTTCTTTCTACATCTATAAAATTTTTCCACTTCTTTTTGCACTCCCCTTTGCAATCATGCTACCTCATTCACGTTTATAATTTGCAACTGTGACTACAAAAGCGCAAGGTTTGAGGGGCTTTAAAGGGACAAAATGTTGAGCTGCATGTGTTAAAAAACTAAGATATGGTGTTTAAAATAGTTTTTGTAGGTTTTTCTCGAAATACGATTGCTCTTGGGTAAAAAGGTTTCAACATGACGGGCTGTGCATTAGCATGCAGAATAGCGGGTTTTCATGAGTTATCAGCGGGAGAGAATTATTATGGGATCTGAAAAGATCAATGTAAAAAGTTTGAGGAGATATTATTATCAGATTTTGGTAAAAAAATTGGCGGCTTGGTAGGATTTCAAAGAGGAAGCGTGGGTTAAGGGCGCTTTTAGTTGTGGAGGATTACAACAGATTCAGAGAAAGTTGAAAGGGAGATTAAAGTATATAAAGTATATAGAGTAAGTATAAGTATAAAGTATATAGGTTAAAGTATATATAGTATAAAGTATATAGTAAGTATATGGATACGATTTATGCTTATTAATATGGGGGATGTGACAATGCCAACTGATTTGAGCGAGAGAATATTGTGGTCTTAAAAGGCCACCTCTGATTGCATTTAATCTAAACTGTACATTTTTTCCCTAGCCATTAGATATCAGGTTGCATCCGAATTATTTAAAGTCTAGCACCTCTTTCCAAAAGTGCGAATTGTCAGTTTTATCCGCAAACATAAAATGATATGATCCGTGCAGACTGCCAATTTCGACTCATTATGAGCTGCTATCAAGTATAGAACTTTTCTAGCGATGACTGATTAAGTTATAGTTATAGTTAAATCAGTCTATTGATTGTCTGCTTTGTTCCATGATTTGTTAGATGCCTCCTGCTCTGCTGAAAGTATTGATAGCGAAAAGTTAATTTGTTTTTCAATAAAGCAGAAAAGATGCTCTCCCTTGGGACACTCGATCCCAGTGCCTTAGCTGCCAATTATTGAAGGACATAGTGGGGTAGCATCGCATTCTACGCATATATTCCTTTCTTCCTGCGATCGCAGTTACATGGTTTTCTGGGAGAGATGCTGTTAACAGATCAGTTTCTCTATCAGATTCATTCTCATTATCCATGCATAATCGGGGACATAAATTATTGCCCCTTACAGCAGGTAGCCATACGGTTATTAGCAAGATTTCATACGATAAAAGCAGATTGTTTCAGACATGAAAATCAATACTCCATTTCTGTCCGAATTATCTGAGACATCACTGTAATATAATACAGCCAGCCAGTTGTAATTTTTGTTATTGACTAAGAATTTAGAAGACATACTTCGGACAGGTGAACGATATCCACATGTTAATTTTATAAGGTGTGGATAATTACCACGTGGCTCCCTACATCCATAATGTTCTAATGTTCCACCCAGCTAGACCTCGATATATGTACATGCTCTGAAAGCTAACATTTGTCCGATTTGTTTGGTTAGAATAGTCTCCTCAGCTGGAGACTTTAAATGACTGTTTTTATCGGGATCGTTATATTTGTCGTATTTACCACCATGTTAGGAGTACGATACTCGTCTGATTAAAAAGGATTTGAGATTTGTTTTGCACGTTCGTTGTAGAGCCATTTGGAGATAGAGATGCCGATGCATCATAACCATCTGAATTTGACATTATGACAGGTTTACTTTTTTCCAGACAACCAAAGGAATAATTTTTTAATTATGATAATTAAGAATGAAAAAAAAAGATCTAAACTTCATACTGAAGAACTTTTTGAAGTTGTTACAGTTTACGCTTTTAAAAATAAAGACTATAAGGATTTATTTTATGCGAAATTTAACATATAATTCAGCAAAAACAATAGCGGAAGGAAATTTATCCAATCTGACTAGTATACGCCATCGGAGCGGTCGAGCAGGTCGTTTTTTGGATGAGCATGGTTTTGGTTGGCTTCTGGAAGTGAATGATGATGAAGAACCGAAGCCTTTGTTGTTAGCCTTTTATCATTTTTAAAATTATTTTTAAAATTTCCGAAGCATTACATGCCTAGTATGCTATCTGTTCTGTGCATTATTCACTTTGCTTATATTGGTGTAATATTTGTAATATATGTAACATTTCGATCTGACTGAAGTTAATCGACAAAGATTCCCTTTGATAGCAGTAAAGTAAGTAAAGATAATAGTAATAATAGTATTAAATCATTAAGTGATATTCAAATGATGATAATAATGTATGTCTATTTCCAAACACTTTTCTGGCGAAAAGATTTGGTATTCAGTGGCATCAATGAAAGCAGAAATGATATTGGTCAGAAGAACTAGAAATTGAATAAGAACAAATAAGTGAACATAAATATGTAGCAAAAGTCTTCATCTTTTTCTAACAGCTCTCACCATTATTGGTTAGACTGGTTTCATCGGTTACAAGTGTAAAACGTTTCAAGCTGCGCGATCTGATGCTATCGTCCACAGTAACAGATGCCATTCCTTTTTCCATCGTCTAAGTCCATATATTGCTGGTCCACCTATACGTTCAAAATCTTTCATGAATGTATCATTCCAAGTTTGATTGGCTCCTTCTTGATTTTGACGCCACCAATCGTAGCGTTTAGCTAATAATAAAATATGTGTAAACTCTTATAGTGGTGGAAATATGCCTTAAGCGGTGAAGGCGACGCTCTATGATAGTAATATTAATGGAAGTGATATTTGAACAAAGATGAATACGATTATGTGAGATTATATCCACTTGACGAAGCCAAGTAAAATGTATCTTGTAATAATGTAGACATGAGTGGTCAGAAGCAGATGACTTTTTAATATGAAATTTTACTTCATTGAAAAAAATGAAGTCCACTTTTGTTCACAAATTATATATTTCTCAAGATAATTCTGTGCTTGTTTTTCAGTGAAGAATTGGATGTCGATTTTAAAGACATTTATTATAAAGTTCGATGCGTACTTTTACCTCTGCCATATTTTCGCTTGAAGCTGAGCATTGTAAGAGATTCACCCGATTTTTGGGGGCCGCTTATTGTAGTGCTTATTTATGCACTTTTATCTATATATGGACAACTCAGTGTTAGTTTTTATTGAATTTTAGAGCGCAAGGAGTGATTCCGTTGTTTGCTTTTAAAAATTTGTTTCAGAAATAAAAAGATGAAAACTTTTAGAAAACTTGCGAGCGTATTCAGTTTAAATTTTTTGCCGTTTTACTTGTGATATTTTAGGTAATTTCTTGGATTTTAACTATTTGGCTAATTGGGTCATTTTGTATCTTTTTTCTTGCTAGAGCATTGGGAGGAGAAGTTGGTTATTCGCAGGTTCTTGGAATTGTGGGTTATTGTCTCATTCCGTTGGTTGTTGTTGTTATTTTGATGCCCATGTTTTCTAGGTAAGGTCATCATAAAATAAGATCTTTTATTATGACTTCAGAATTTGCCATTTATTTAATTTTGGATTTTTTTAGTAACTATTTTTTGTTTTTAATGTGTAAAATTTAGGATTAAGTTGATAACTTATATTCTTGGCTTTTTTGGGATTCTTTGGTCTGTTTATAGTGCTGCTATGTTATTATGTGTCGATGAATTACAAGAGAAAAGAAGTCTTCTGCTTTATCCAGTTTGCTTGTTATATATATATTTCTTTTCATTATATTTGGGTGTTTAATTTATTTATGATACGAAACTTTATTTTTTTTCACGTCTTTTCATTTCTGTTTTTACTTTATTTTTATAAAGCGAGCTTAGATAGTAAATAGAAAAGTTTTTTGATTTATTGGCGACTGAAAAAAAGTTCATACGGATAGATACGGATAAAAAATTCATTTGTGCAAGCGAACATGCACAGAGGCTCTCTTAGTGGCTGAATAGCGCATCTTTTGTATTTTATTTTATGTATTATTGTAACTTTAATTCGAAAATTTGTTATTTATAATATGTGCATGCATAATTTAAATTTTAATAAGTGGTTTAAAAATAATTGGTTAAGTCGTGATAAGAGCCAGTAAAGTCAAACTCCCATCGGAGAGTTTGGGACTTGAGATTAGACTTAGTCGAATCCATCTATCGTCCTCTGTTTCAGTTCAAAGCTATATGATTGCAACCCAGAGCTACCAATGTAATCCGTAACTGAGGCGCATATAGTTTCTGGGCTAAATTCTTTTGGTGTTTTTAAGTTGTCGGAAATTTGGAAAGAAAATAAAGTAATTCATTTTTTTTTGAAGAAAAAACAAGCAGAGCAGATGCGTCGTGAGTAAAAGGCAAGATAATTGCCACTTAGAATCGATGCTTGGGTCCGAAGCCACTGATGCACCTCTTCGTCTAGTGGCAATTTCTGTTAACGGAGAAAAGCAAAGAAGGTTAGAATAGCTCAGTGGGTTGTGTTCAATTCGAAGCGCCGATATTGAGGTTATCCCGATAGGAGTGAAAATTTAAGTGGTGCTAGCGACTCACCTGTACTTTTGTCGCGAAGGGCATATTATGAAGTGAAATAACCCAATTTTTTCGAGAGTCGAGAAGTAAAAAGCAACTTGATTTATTGTAGAGAAGGTTCTTTTAATGAATGCTTGCGGAGTTATATTTCGAATTATAGGAGGGAATATTTGATTTCCATGTATGAAGTCTAAAATTTTGAAACAACCCTGTTCGATTAAAAGTGAAAATTTAAGCTTAGACTTAGGCTCGTACCACACATACCACACATCTTAAGAAATTATTTCGGTTAATGCACACACCAGCGTAGAAATAGCTGAATATTGGACTATTTTACGGAAAACAGCACGAAGATTGCTAATTTCAATCAAAATCCCATTCTTGCATGCATTTGTGTAATTACTGAACAGAAGCGCACTAATATGTTTTATGGTTTAATCACCAAATTTTGAAATTGAGATGACAATTAATATTTTTTATTATTAGTCATTGTAGGCGATAAACTGCAACAACAGAATAAAATTCCACATGGCAGGTAGAATATGGATTATTCAAAGAAGTTATAAAATCACTAAGCATTTCCCTTAGTTTTCGTGCAAAGGAAGAAGCATTCCGATCAGTTATTCTCAAATTATTTTTCAAAAACATTCTAATCGTACACTCTCATAGAATTCTATTATTTTATTGAGATTTCGCGACGAAAAATCCGCGAATTCCATGAGTGTGTCGACCTATGGCGTGGAGCGACGAGAGAAAGAAAAGGAGAAAGGGTTTAGGGAGGGTGCAGTCTTTGTGGTAAAATTCTACCATGAAAATAAAATTGTATAAAGGGTCGGGGAAGGTAGAAGGACGTTAGTTTGCGTTGAATAATTGAAGATAAATTGAAGATTTGTGGCAACTCTGCACTGAATAAATTTATTGGCACTGTCCAACAGCATATGTGCCATAATTTAGTAATTCTCGGAGCAAATTAACAAATTTAACAAATTTTTTCATTGTTTTATATTGTATCTGTTATGATCTGTGTTCAACGATCATTGATGTCACTTTAATTATTTAGGGGCACTGCGAACTGTACTTATGTAAGAGAGCGAATTTATTCAGTAAATATGTGCTTCATCGACCTAGGTCATTTAGCAGCCTTATAATAGGCTGTATAGTTGAGAAAGTCCCGGAGTTGCATTAAAATATATTTATTATAGTTGCAAATATAAATTATTATTTAAGTTTATTATTTATAAATATATTTATAGTTGCAAATATAGTCATTTAAATTGTAGAATAAAATGTCAAACTTATCTTGCATTTTCTCTTGTTTTTTTGCGGAGTGCCAACTGATCATGCAGTTTTATTTTTTTGCAACATGCTCTAATAGCTCTACTATGGTTCATACTAAATTAAATCTTCTTTATTCTTAAACTTGATCTTGCAATGAAGGGACGTTAAAGCAGAGATACGCCAAAAGTCGAGTTAGGCAAATTTTAGCGGAAATTATTAACCACCTGTCTATCTTGCATCAAAATTTTCTTCCTTCTATGCACTTTATCATCCATCGCAGTGGGCCTTTCGTGTTTCATCTAATAGCTATCACCATTATTGGCTTCATTGGCTTCATTGGTTATAAGATGTGCGATCTGATGCCATGTCGACAATAATAGAAGCCATTCCTTTTTCCATCGTCTAAGTCCATATATCAGTGACATCACTGATATATCACCTATACGTTCAAAATCTTTCATGACTGTATTATTCCAAGTCTTGATTGGCCTTCTTCGCTTTTGGCGCCACCAATCATAGGGTTTAGCAAATAAAATATGTACAAAATATTATATATATATATATATATATATGTCAACTCTTGTAATGGGCGAACGTGCCCTAACCAGTGAAGGCGACGCTCTGTGATAACATTATTTATGAAAGTGGTATTTGAACGAAGGTGGCGATCATATGATATCAGCTCGACGGATCCGTAAAATGTATCTTAGACATGAGTGATCAGAGGCAGATAACTTTTAATGTCCTTCAGCCATGTCTCGCAGCCATATAGCAAGGTCGAACGAATCGCGGCTATATAGATGCGGACTTTCGTTTTTGTGGTAATTTCGACAGCTTTGTAAAGATTTCGTCAACCGGAAGAACGCATTCTAGCTGTTTCTAGCTGCTGTCATCCGGGTTGTAATATCTTTTTGCCATTTGGTATTAGAGTGGATTCAAGATATTCAAAATTGGACACTTCATCAACCGGCAATGAATTCTTTGTTTAGATATTCAGTGAACGCTTTTTATGGTTATCATTGTGCCTATACCGATTTCATTGTATTTGTTCGCCGATCAATTATTATGTGGATAATGAACAAAAACTGATTTGATTAAAAATTCAATCAGACTGTTTTAATTTTGTTTGCAGAAGTACCGATAATGTTTAGTATAACTTTTAGTATTTTGAATATTTTTAGTGGTCACATAGTCCTTTTTTTAATATAGGAAGACAGAAATTTGATTTGGATGGGAGCAATTAGAATGATTATAGATTAATTTCAAGAAATGATATTGCAAAATCTTTTATATGAATTTTCAAGTTAGAAATTTGGTAAAACAGTAATAATTCGTTTTTCGCATATATTCATGATGAAGTTTGAATACATTGCGCAAATAATTCATTCGCTGCCCACTTTAGTCACGACCGAAATTTTCGGAGGAGGATTTTCCTTTTAAAGTCGCTATACAATTTAAAGACGAAAGGACTATGTGACCACTAAAAATATTCAAGCAGTCTTTTGTTTTGTTTAAATTACCACTTTCAATGAACTGCTTTTTTAAAATCTAATAAAAATTTGCTTGAGTTCAATTCCAGTCGTTTACACATGTATTTCTTCCAACTTTTTAAAATCACCGTAAAATTATTTATTTTATGCATAGGGTCACATTCAGATCTATTTTTTACTTTTATTACCATTAAATCAAAAACTCGTGGAAAAATAGTTTTATGCACCAGAATTTTTCGGGTCCTTTATTTGATATTTTGAATAAATTTTAGGTATTTTCTATAAAATTTGCGGATCTCACTTGGTCAAGGAATCGGTGACGTGAAAGACGATACACTCTGTGGACAAATGCTTTCAGGCCAAAAGTTTTTAAGAAGCCCTTCAAATACCTCAGGTCTCCAACGCTCGCCAGAGTTTTTCTGCATCGTTTATCGCATTTACTTTTCTCTATTTTAAACTTCTTCCACGTTAATCCTTTAAGCATATTGCACTATTTCTTTGGCAGAAGATCCAGCCGCCTTCACTTCTTCGTGCCATGACTTCAATTAGGGTAAATTTTTAGCAAATTCTAGCAGCTGCTATTAACAACCAAAATTCACTTCAAATAATAGATCGACGAAGAGAACTATTTTTTTCGCCTTCATATTTTTGCCAAAACACTCGAAAACCAAATCACACATGGACCAATCTTGCCGCTCCCATACTTTCGTCAAAATGACCTGAATGATCAAATTACACATCTGAGATTACCAAAAGACAATCCACACTTCCTTTATTTTTACTAAAGCCTACCTCTCAATTAATTTTATTCATACGTAAATTTCATCAAGACGCGACCACTTTCTGACCACAACATGTAAATTTCTTCTCTTTTCTGATAATATAATAAGTCTCTTAATTCTCTTAATGTCAATCTCTTAATTCTTATCTCGTTGATACAGTATTTTTATTCTGCGTTCTACGAATCCAACAGACAAAATGAAAATTTAGTTCGCATGAATAAATGAAAACAGAAAATGACTGAATCAACTAAAGAACGGTGCATCGTCTCCATCTTGACGTTTGTTGTCCATTCGTTATAGAAGTTCTTGACTTCAATGTACATGATTTCTTTTCTTTTTCCTGAAAATAAAAAAATCTTTTTCTGAGAAACCTTACATTTTTCCATCTTTCATTTGCACAAAATAGATCTTTCGTAAATAACAACACAGAATCCAAAAAATTTGAAAAATCTATTCATCTATAACGCATCGTCCGTAAAACTTGATGACATGTATTCATCTATATAAATGCGCTGTTTTTAGCGCTTAAAAAAATCATAATTCTTTAAGCACTTACCAATCCTGCAGTTTTTGAATTATCTGGCTTCTCGATTACGGTATGCTTCATGTCCTCACTTTGTGGAAATGTAGTTTCAGTAATGGAAGAATCAGTGATCTGCGACTCGGTAGGTACAAATAATGTACCAAGATGTTCAGAAATTGGTGGTTTAGGCTCGTCGGCGATAACTTCTTTCACAGTTCCACTTAGTATCTGCTTCTCGAAATCATCTACCTTCCCGACAACGTTCTCCACCATTCCTTCAACCATTTCTTCCTTCTTTGAATCCAAAAATTCCTTCACCTCCTTCTCCTTTGAAGCCACTAATTCTTCGACTTCCCCTTTTAATTCTTCCATTGTATTTATAAATTCGTTGGTTGGGCCTTTTTCCTCCTCTTTTTGTTCCATTTTATTTATGAGTGCTTCTGATATCTCGGATTTGGAGAAGATAGGCGTTTCTCTTAAACCATCAGCGATATTACTGATTCTGTCCGAAATGTTTTCCACCAGAGAAGATGCTTCATTACTACAAACACGTTTAATAAAATCTGAATAATAACTTAATAATTAAACTTGACTTAATTTTAATAAGAATATAAAGAAACTCATAATGACCTAAAAAGAAAAAGTAAAAGAATTAACCTAATAATATGTATTTCATCGTTTTTAGTCTCTTCTTTTTTTGTTCCAACCTGAGTTCCTTCTTCCTTTTCAGCAGCCTATGAATTTAAATCTATCATTTTTAAAAACAGCGCTGAGAAATTTTTATTTAAAGTTTGAAAGCAGGAAGAATGAGAAAATTTATACCACAGCTGGCGCAATATCCGTAACTTCGTTTGTTGACAGATCAATTGATTTGGTTTTTGGTGGAATTTTAGGTGGGGCACTTTTGGAGGAGTGATCCATTTGTTTAAATTCTTCCGGGACCTCCTCAGCAATATAATTCTAAAAAGAAAATACTCGCAGAAAAAGTAATAACAATTACAACTCGAAATTTTAAAGCCAGCAGACAAAGAAAAATTTTAAGGAAATTATGAAGAAAAAAGCCCTATGGAAATCTTCGGACTCAATTTTTTTTTTTAAGAGTCCTCACCATTACTGGTTAAACTCGCTCCACTGGCTTGTCGCAATTGGTCAATATGCTAAGGAGTCCCTTGGCGATAGAAATATTTTCGCACAGATTTATTCCTGCGGGGAATCGAAGCTCAGCATCGGCACTCCCAATTGGGCAACCCACTGAGCCATTCTATCTCAACTCACTGAAGAATGATTGTGAACTTACTCACCTGCTTATGTCCTAACAGCTCCAACTCTAATCCGCGTTCAGTGGCTGGCATAGCCTCACCAACAACAGCTGAAGTTATTTGTGAACCGTGAAAGTCATCTGTAAATTTGGACGACTCAAAGTCAGGAACTTTTTCAGAAAATGGCTGGTACAAAATAGAAGAAACATCTGCAGGCACAGATTTCTCCAATTCTTTTGTTTTAAATTCGTCCTAAAATTTACAATACTTTTTGTTTAAATAACCGATAATAATCCACTAATCATTAAACCTAAATGCTAACAGTTATGTCAAATATTTGAATAAAAATTCTCGTATATACCATTGAATGAAAAAATTTTTTTAAATGAATCACCATCAAAAACTTATAAAAGAAACGCATTTAATTATAAAAAGACCCATTCATTCTAAACGAAATATGAGGAAACCATTTCGTTAAAAATTCGCAATGAACCAAAAAACGAAATTTGTTAATTTAAGAAAAAAAACCAAACGAAAAAAGCAACACAAAAGCAAAGAGTGGTTCAATCATAATTGCTTTAACCCTTAAAAATATTTCTTTTTAAAAAAACTAATTAAGAAAGATTTGATTAAATATTAAAGAAAGAACCTCATTAATAAACAATTACGAAAGAAATTCACTTCTAAAATTAAATGAAATTTTAAACGAATTCGCTCAAATATTTGATTTGATCAACGACAATCATAAGATGAGAAAAAGTTGAGAGAAACATATTCTGAAAATATTTGAAGCATTTGTCAATTACAACCAAATATGTGAAATAAGAAGCAGAAGAGGCGAGTGGACAGTGGTTCACATTATTTTTAAACCTAAATAACCACAAATTCAATATGTAAATATAAGCATTAACGTGCTTACAGGCGAGGATATCTCCGACAGAAGAAAACTTTAAAAAACTCGCATGGTATTGGCGAACCACCTCTTTATCTATCGCTAAGTGACTCTTTATAGCAATAAGTTCGAAGCGTACTAATACCCAATGGAGCTGGCATAACCGCCAGAAATGGCTGATACTCATTTAGTTAACCGAATGTGGAAATTCACGTTTTTCTGATTTTATTTATTAATTTTTTCAAAATTTTGTTTTATCTTCGTTAATTCCATTTTTTAGCATGCAATTAATTAAATTAGTTTTTTGATACTCTTGCAAGAAAAAAGCAAACAGTCAAAATAAAACGAGTAAATAAAAACTTTCTTCATAGGGAACCTACATTATGAAGTGTTAAATCCTCTCGAATTTTCTTAGAATCATCTTCCTTTTCGTATTTCGATTCATGTTGATAATCCTTACCATTATTACCACTAACTAACAATGGAATTCTTTCACCAAAATTAGTTGTTTGGTACTCTGAGAAATGTTCGTAATGCTTTGCTAAATTAGTTTCTTTAAGAATTGGTATTTTTGAACCAAATTTCTGATGAAATGGTACTTCACTGAAATGCGAGTTTACAGCTTTCTCACCAAACAAATCTGACGATACTGGTGCTTCTATTGCCCACGTTAAGTGTGAACTTTCCTCTGATTCATTCAGTGTACCAAAATCATATTTAAATTGCCTATCAAACACAGTATTTATTGGTTCGCTGTGGCTAATTTGCTGTAAGTTTTGCTGTTTATCAAAAAATTCATTTTTATCACCCAGCATATTGAAACCATTACTTGACAATTCACTTCTATCATTTGCTAGTTTTGGCAAATCTTCGAAGTTTTTCTTTAAGCCTCCATGCTTGCGAAAAAGATCGGCATTATCATAACCATTCGCAAATGAACAAATATTCTCGTCCGACATTTTCGATTCGATCAAATTTATTTCATTTTTATTATCAATATTTATCAATGAAACTTGTCGTTCATTACCATTTAACTCGTCACATGCATTATCAATCTTATCCAGTGGTAGCTGATAATCAGCGGTAACCTCAAAATCATCTTCATTCGTTTCCGCTTCCGCTTCCCATTTATTTAGTGTACGAAATAAATCTTTTTTTTTATTTAAAAATAAATTCAGTGTTTTCTCAATGTTGTTTTGTAAATTCTTTTCATTTTCATGGGACGATGATTGTTGCTGAAAATATTTAAATTTAATCGTTAACCAATGATCGTATTATGGTGGAACCAGGGGCTTTTCTTTAAAAAAAGAAAATTTTTCTTTTTTTTTCCTATCTATTTCGCAACCACTTATTCCATATTCATTCATGCTATTCAGTTTTTCTCTCATCCATTAGAAATTTTTACGCTCAATTAAGATTCATATATTTTTAAAATTTTCCTAAACCAACTGCAATTTAACAGCAATTTATGAAATAAGAATATATAGCTTACATGGATTTCGAAAATTTTAACCAACAGAAGAAAGTCAATTTCGCACCACAAAAAAACATAACCAACCCTACTTCTATAATGCGATTTAAATGGAATTCCATCCCCCACTCCCTTCTCTCCTTTAATTTCACATTTAATCAACTAAATTTTTTTAAAATATTTCATCTTAGAATTCAAATAAAAACACAAAAATTCAAAAATTGTTGAAATTTTGGAGTATCGAAAAATATTTTAGGAAAAAATGGTAATGGATTAAAAATGAGATAAAAAAATTTACGGTAATCGATCAAATTTTCCATTTCAGAAATAAGGAAAACGAAAATGTTGAGAAAAATGAAATAATGCTGCTTAATTTGAAAAGTTCAAGGAAAGAATAACCTCGACCATCATACCGGTGTTCGACGCATCTATTCGAACTTTCGATCCAACTGTTTCGATTTCCCATGAATTTTCTCGCTCACTAAATTATATTTCCAAGCTATTCTTTAAAAATTCAAATTTTGTTTTGCCAACTAATTTTTTTTTCTCTGCCACTTCCACACTTTTTGTGCCTTCTTTCGCTTCTTTTCATTGCTAATATTTCATTTTTCCAAACTATAAAAATTAGACCACCAGCATTTTCAAGAAGAGAAAAAAACCAAATGTGTTTTCAAATTCAGAGCCACTTATAAGTTTAAGTTGAACCATAAAACTTACGGCGAAGAATTTTCATGAATTTGCTCACTTGGTGAGGAATCCATATTAACGCTTTATCGGACTCAAAAACCCCCAAAAAATCGACTTTCTAAATGTTTGCTGTGATGAAAAATAGAACATCGTTAAAATAAAATCCAAAATCATTCACTTCAAATAATTCAATCGTATTAATCCTAATCAATAATTTCAATTTCACTTCGAAATAAATCCACTATCCAAATAAAAAAAATATGGATACCTATGGGAATGTGCTTACGGCTGGAGCAAACGCCAATAGTTTATAAAAAGTGGCGCTAGACTAACCAGGAAATGCCATAAGCAAAAACTCTAACCATAAAGCTTTGGGTGCTAATTACATCGAGTCTGATTATTTGGGTTACGCATTTAAATAAATTCAGAGCGTCTCCACATATAAGCTATTTAAGCTCAGATGTAGCGCGAGTAGCGGATAATTTCAAAATGTGAAAGGTGATCACTGAAGAAAAGAAAATCAGAAAATGAGAAGGGAATTCGGTGTTATTTTCAAATAATAATAACTCGAACCGCGACGATAATCTCCATAAATTTCTATTTATCTTAGTCATCCTTTTATCCTCAATTAATTAATTGTGCTTAAAGCTACCCATCCTCTTCGGACACATTCTATGCGATTTCACGGATATTCCCGATAGCGGATATTCGATATACTTTTGGGCAAACAAATAAAGTGAACATATATGAGAAGTACGAAAATGCAGAAACGGCTCTTTTATCTGAATCATTTTTTCGAAATGAACGCTTTGTCCAACGACTTTTCTTTACACATTACCTGTCAGAAACGCCTAGAATTGAAAATCGATGGATCTGCCTCGCTAAATTCTCATATCATCTTCATCACTCAACTAACGAACGATTAATTTCCTACTGGAATTTACATTTAAAATACTCATTCAAAAAAATTCCAATTTGCAAATTTCAAAATTTCTGAAGTTCAAAATTTTTATCGGTTTTATTGAAAAGGGTCATTAAAAAGTCAAATTTAAATTTAATAAATTTGCTGAAGAAATAAAATTACCGGAACCCACGATAAATCGAAATAAAAAAACCTTTCTTACAATAATCGCATGAAATTCCATTCGAGTAAATTTTATTTCGAATTTTTTCAAATATTTGTAAAACCAAAAAACAAATTTTTATTTTCATTTATCTATTATTGAATTTTTAATTAAGTCCTCACCATTACCGGTTAAACTCGCTCCACTGGCTTGTCGCACTGGACAATATGCCAGGGAGTCCCTTGGCGATAGAAATATTTTTGCACAGATTTATTCCTGCGGGGAATCGAAGCTCAACATCGGCACTCCCAATTTAGCAACAACTCACTGAGCCATTCTATACCCATCTATTATTAATTACATAAATCCAACAAGAAAATTTAAATTTACTTTTATTTGTTTATTATTTTTCCTTGAAATTCAGGAAATTATTCTTCCTTATTCAAAAAAATCATTGCAATAAATTGTAGGGAAATTTGAGTGAATTTCAAATCAACTCAGTATCACTGAAAAAAGAATAAATGACAATAATTTAGGCAAAACCCTTAACGATTCATTTAGCACAATGTTACTTCCTCTTATAAACAATGAGAGTATTCGCAGTAAAAGTAACGCTGAAATAACAATTCTTACAAAATCACAGGATCACAAATCTGGCGATTTCATAAAAACGATATTACGAAATCAAAAAAAAACGTCGAAAACAAGTCGATGAATTGATAAATATAAGCTTATTTTATCAAATAAAAACCTAACAATTTAAAAAAGACATCGCAAAGAAGTGTAATTCACCTTTGACATTACAGACATTATTGTCAAAATATGGTAAGAATTTCATGATGAAAATTTGTCATATTTAGTGCAAATTCCAAAAACACACCGGAAAAATTTTTTTAAAATTTTACAAACCAAAATTGTCTTTTTGAATGGTTTATTCGTGCAGAACTTAGAAAATATTACCCATAAATCAGAAACATAAGTCTCGAATTCATGAAATTTGAGTTGAGGCGACTGGCATTAAATTTTCAAGAAATTAATATTACTTATTACTTATATTTATTATCTGTTATAAGATGAAAATTTTATTTCAAATTTGATTGCAAAATGAAGAAATGAATAAGAGCAAGTAAGAAAATATGCTGTTCTTGCACAGCTGATATATTTCTTTATGTAATTCATCTTCTCTCGCTTATAACATAAAAGCCTTAAAACTCAAAAATTTTGCTCTTCTGCCACAAAACTTTACTCATCTTTTATGCGATTCATAGAAAAAAATTTCGTTCTATTTTTCAACAAAAAGATTAAAAATTCGAAAAATTAATTTTCCAGATTAAATGAAATTAAGGTTGATTTGTTTCTAAAGTATGACGTATTGTCTACATCAGTGGTAAGTTTCAGCCTCTAACAAACGTATAAACTTCCAATAAAGCATTGCAGCTTTCACAAAATTTTATCGAAAATTTCGCATTCAAAAGTTCTTAGGTTTTCTATAAATAAACATACTTCAACTTCCGAATTTCTTATAGTAAAAAACCAAAAAGTAAGAATGCAAGTAAGAAATGAAATGGATAATATAACACACGCATAATGAATGATATTAAAACAATGTTAGAATGTTAAAACAATGCAAAACTGCAAAATTTAACTGTGCAAGTTATTGTAATCAAATTTCTGTTAATTTTCCTGATGAAGTTCTTTATTAGTTGTCAGAGAATCTTCTTAGATTTATTATTTTTTATTACCGTCTTCACTATTATTATTATCATTATTATTACTATTATTACTATTGATTTTGATTCGTTAATTTCTTCATTAAACTGCGTACAATTTGGCAATAAGGTAAAGATGAGTAAAAAAAAAACAAATAAAAGCATACATTGTTTTGACGCAGTAATTGCGAGGAAGAAACTATCTGTTCCTTTTCCTCTTCATCCTGAAACTGACTGATTACAGTTCATCAACGCAAAGAGTTTTTAAAGTTTCCAAAGCAAGAGAAGCTCAGATGATAATGATGCGACAATAAGGCTAGACTGAAATATTTTCTAAAAAAAGAAAAATTTGGCAAAAAAGTTTTTATATTTTGAGATTTGTATATTTCTATGAGATTCGGAAATTCCAATAAAAATCTATTAAATTCTTTTTTAAAAAATTATTTAATATGAATTCAATTTTAATTTTATTGTCTTAGTCGTTATCTTACGTTTATGATTCGTGAATAGAAAAAGAAAATTTCTTTAAAAATTATTTATTCATGTGAGATGAACTTTAAATCCACCATCTATAAAATTAGAAAAATGTGAAAATAAACAAACATCGGTTAACATTGTAGTAATAACTTTATGAAAGGTTTCACCAACAAGATCATCAATATCACCTCCACCAGTGTGCTGAAAAACTTTCCATAAATAATCTTTTCCATAAAATACTTCTATATTCTTTTCAAGATAATTAAATCTCAGAACTGTGATTGCGATTACATAATATTGTAATACATTCCATTCGCACAAAGTTGATGAAAAATAGAAGATAAAAATCTAATGATAAAAAATGTATAAAACCAAATTTTTTCACAAAAATTAAAAAATGTTATGGAAAACTTTGTTTCCTTACAAAAGTGGTAAAAACAAACCACTATTTTATTTGAACCTTTGCCTTCTTTGTCCGAATCATTAGCAGATTCTGGTTTTTTATTATCTTTATCATTGATTTTATTACTATTTGAGTCCTTAACCAGTAAATCAGATATCTTCTCATTATCGGCTTCATCGATTTCTTGATTACTTTGATTCAATCTATTGCCATTTTTGTCCTCTTTTATTTTAGAATTTCCATCTTGCATCTCATAAACTTTAACATCAGTCTTGTCGCCATTTGTGATGGATACTACGATAGTGCCATTTTCTACAACCGCAGTTGAATTATCAATTTTAGATTTTTTCAAATCGATCAATTCACCTGAATCCTCCATCTTCGTCAACACATTTGTTTCTTTTTCCTTTAATTAATCAAATTAGCAAGAATGATTTGAATGATTTAAGCATCTAAAATAATTCGTGTTTATTTTCAATTCAATGATCAATTTTTTCCAAGCTAAACATCCGAATTTCCCATCGCTGTTTTCTTCATCTAAAATGACCTTATAATCTATATGCTGAAATTTCCTTATAAGTAAAAGAATCATAAGCAATAAATTTTGTTTATACAGTGGCTTTCAATGAAATACTACCGGCGAACTATCTTAAAAAATTCCTTAAGATAACAATTTCATACTACCAAAAATATCTAAAACCACTTAACCAAATTCGCAATAAACTTATTCAATAAATCCTTTTACACACTCAAATCTTTACATAAAAACTTTTGTTCTTATTCGCTTATATTAATAAATTAAAATATTCTAGCGAAGAGATCTGCAGGGCAACCTTATTAATTACTTTTTAGCACCCAATCCAAAAAATTACTAAGTAAAAAACAAATTAATGAGTAAATATAAGTTTAGGAAAAAAATAAATTCATTACGCGAAAGTTTGACTAAATTTATTATTAGAAATAAAATGAAGTATAATTGAAAAGATCCCGCAATGAAGAAAACAAATAAAAAATTAATAAATTTATGAATGTATGAAAGTTATAAGTGGAAAATGAACGATAAGCGATAAATGATAAATAATAATACAAATGATAAAAATTTCCAACACTTACATGAATTAAATCATTTTTTAAAATACTATCGACAATCTGCCGACTGATTTCGTTTAAAACTTCTTCACATGAATCGCTACAATCTTTCTGCATTTTCTGCGCAAAATTATTATATCGTAATTGGAAAGAAAAAAAAATTCCACTCAAAATGCAAAAAATTTTCCGATCGCCTTTATTGGCCTTTGCTGAAAGATTTATGCAAAGTATACCGAATTTATTACATCGAAAAAATAGCGAAAAAAACAGCGAAATGTCGAAACAGCACCCTTTGAGCCGAAAACTCCAATAAATTAATTTTGCTAGCAAAAATTTTATTAAATGAATAGTTTTCTTTTGCATATTAAAACCGTTAATAAAGAAATTATGAATAGCGAAATGCGAAATGGGATCAAGCGGAGAATTCTATTCAACAAGCTGCGATTGAACTAAACACTTTCGCTCGGAAATGTAATCAAATGGACTGCTATACAGAAACTTTCGATAACATAAAATCAATTTTTTCACTCTTTTGGCAAAAAAATTATTTCATTTCCAAATAAATCAAGATTTCCTCTCGTTTCACAGAAAAAAATGAGAAAAATCAAAATTTTTGTCCATAATTTATTCTTTCTAATTCCTTAATATTCAATATTTTGTGAGGTGCACCTTAATCCTTATTCCAACCGACACACACGTCACTCATTTTAATTTATTTCAATAATTTATGTGGAAGACAGCGACGCTTATTAAAAAATAGCAGATCCAAGCAAGAGGTAGACGGAAGGTGGGGCTATAACGTGCAGCAGAACTATAGCATGACAAGGAAAAATTCCTGCAAATCAATGCTGAGGAAGAAAAAACAGCTTTTACTGACTATTTACTGGAATCCTTTAAAAAAAGAATTATCAATGATAATAACGAAGAATAATGAAGAGGCTTTTCGTGCTTCTCGGTTATGCAAACCATTGACCGTCACTGGTGAAAAACTAGTAACTAAAAAACGCGACACGAATCATAAAATCGAGCACCCGATATATAGTTGGTGCTAAAAAACAGTTAAAAAGGAAGCAACGACGGAGATGGAGAAGATGAAGATGAACAAAAAAGACGAGGAGATAAAACTTCGAATGGTGTTGTCTTTGAAACCTATAAAAAGCAATCATCTTTTTTTTCATTGCAACAAATTTTTTTTATAGTTTTGTTCCTCCATTTTCATAATTTTCTTCCAGTTTTATGCAAATTTTTATTAGATTCAAATTGAGAATTTTTCAATTTTTTTCAAGTTTTTCAAAAAGAATGATGTAAATAATAAAAACACACAAGAATCAGAATTTAAACAAATAAACAGATTTTTCAACAAATTTTCGTTTAAAGATATTTTATTAAACGACCTGGACCACAACCAAAAAAAAAAAAAATTGAGGAAAACAATTCTCGAACAGAGCCGGATTCGTTCCACTTACTGTCATTACGACAAGAAATTCTTGCATCACTTGATGATGGAAATACAGGTGGATAGATAGACAGCGTTATTCGGACTTATTACTCAGTTTATTCCTGCTAAATATTTTATCAATATCCTTACCCTCCGACTGAATCATTAACCACTCAATTACCCTACCTTCACTCATAATTTTCCAAAAAAACCTTACTCCTAAATATTTCTATTCCTCGAAATTTCTACACTATTAGCAATCAGCTATGAAAAAACTTGGTAATTTTTCATCACAAGGACATAGGCGACCTCCCCTAACTGCTGAAGAAATAATATTGCTTTGAAATTAGAGACGAGACGAAATTAGAGCGGAGATGAAATAATACTGGTTGCGAGACGGATATAATACATTATGATTGATAAATTACCAATGATCACAACAACATAGTGCCAAGAAATAATTTTTCTCCTTATTAAATGATCAGAACTGGAGTAGATACTCGCTCACCACGCTGCTTGCACCAGGTCTAGAGTTATTATTCTAGTAGCCACTAAAGCCAACCACACTAGAAAATGATGTTCGTAGAAACAAATTACTGGCGAGGAATACAACAGAAGATGGAGATAAAGAAGAATGAACAAGTATATAGATTTCTGACTTCTATATGCAACCAGAAAGTGCCAAAATTTAAATAACCTTCCTCCCTAAACTTTTTCACTAAAAAAACTAGTACAAATAAATGCAAAATGCTGGAGGATAAAAATTATAAACAAAAGAAATCCTCGGCGATAGTTTCACTGAATGCGAATTGATCGTTTAGAAAAAATAATAATGAAAAGAGTAATGATCAGTGGAAACAATATGAATATTTTAAAAAACTCCATTATTTTTAGGAATAAAAATATTTAACTTGTAAAGAAAGTGACTATATGTGGTTCGAATAAGTACTACTAATGGACCCCTGTTACTGATATAATGGCCCATACCCGCTTTAAAAGTAAGTTTTTCAACAACTCGTTTATCACTATTTAGGCTGCTATGCCTTGTATAGATGAAATATAGATTCTATATGCAGCTGAACATCACCTCTCCCAAAAAACGATATAACTATGATCGCATGAAATTGTAGTGCGTATACGCAGAACGTAAAGAAACAGGTGATAGTATGTTTTATGCTGAAGACTCTACGGACTTTTTGGGAGAGGTATCAACAATATATGCTATCAACATTGCAGAAAACACTCTCTCGCAACGCTTGAATGAGATTAATTTTATTTGATTAATCATTCATGGGTCATCGAAAATCGATGAAAGAATACCAGATGACATCCCTCATACCAGAGCCGAAAATGGCAACGCCCTCGAGTCTGACTATATTGTGGTTACAACCAAGAACCGAATGAAATTTTACGTGGGAAAAGCCCTAAAACTGACTACCTCTAGAAGATTCAGAAAGAGCCAGTACATTTCAAGGTGAGATAATGGAAAATCTAAATGATAATTTTAATATTTCTGAAATCGGCGATGAGTGCTGATCCCACATGAAGTAATGTGTTAGCTAAATTCGCCAAGGGATTCAGAACTCGGAGAAAGCAAGTTGAGCATCGGATAAAGAAACAGTTGTTCGGTAACGCCACCAGAGCGTGCTTGTCAGAATTTTTTTTAAAGAGCTCACACCATTAAATTCGCTCCTCTTGCTTAACTAGACAAATATGCCAGAAAGTCCCTTGGCGATAGAAGTGCAGGTAAGCCGCCAGCATCACACGGATTTCTGGACAGGTTTACTCGTTCGGGGAATAGAATCTCAGCATTGATGGTCCGAATTGACCAACAACCCAATAAGCCATTCTATCCCTTAGAAGATATTAGCTATATGTAGCTCCGTAGACTAACAATGGTCACGGCGAAATTGGAGAAAAATCGATACTGAAACGATGTAAGTTTGAATATGTAGATAGAAATGGGCGATCTTCGAAAACTACTCCGCCGACGTCGCAAGACAGTCGAGGCTCAAGAAATGGTCAAAGAAATAACCCGAGATAAAAGTGGAAATTCCCTTAAGACCATGAAAGATCGTCTTAACCAATGGATAATGTTCTTTGAATCTGATCTCAAATACGACAAATCATCCAACATTTCGGATAAATGGAAGGCACTTAGGGCAATGTGCAATTGCAAACGAACGACAGAAGTCAAGACAATCTGTGTAATTCGCACTGAATTCTTCAAATGTTACCCACTGTTCCACAAAATTTATAGTCACAGGTGTGGAAGAAGCAAATTCCATGTGACAGGAACAAGACAATTCTGCTCTCAATTGTGAGAAAAGTTAATAGAACTCAAAACTATCGACGAAAAATCATCTTGCGAGAGACTTATGGCAGTGGGTGAAATCAGTCTTTAACCAGGCCCGGTCTAAGTCAGGATGTGGCGATGCTAACAAAATTTTCGCGCTGAGGGTACTGGAAGGGTACTCATGTCGATTAAATATACCGTTACCTGTTTCATCGACTTCACAGCTGCTCTTGATTCAATCAACATGGTGGCGCTCTAACAAGTCATGACATTTAAGACGTATCAGTCCAAAGCATAGTATCGCAGTCCCTAGACATCTTTTTCATTAACAACTACGAGAAACTGCAACAGAATACATCAAGTGTATCAGCAATATCAGCAAAAATTAGCCTCCATATCAATGAAAATAAGATAGAACTACTTCGTATTACACACGAGATGCTGATTAGACTAACTACAATTCAAATAGATTCATCAACTGTAGAATTGTCGAATTTTAAATATTTCGGATCCCACTCCAATACTTAACAGCCAGGTGATAGATGAAATTCTACTCCAGCAGTTGCAGCCAAATATTTCCTTTCGTGTGGCGAAGTTCCTCCGAAACCGCCGCGAAATAGCCTCAAAATAAAATTTCTTATCTGTCTGACTGCACGATTTTGCTACTCGACGACAAGATTTGGCCAGAAAGAGTGAAAGATGTGAAGAAGCTTCTACCTTTGACCAGTACTGACCAAGATATAGGCAATCCAGCTATGATGGGTTCTATAATAGAAAAATTTAAATTTTATAATTTCGATGGAAATTCAAAAAAGTGAAGATAACTTTTTCTTCGCCATAATTAATCAATCAATTGCAGGCATTACGGCCTCAGGTCTAGCGTTTCGATCGTCACCTCAACCACGGCTCGACCCCATACCTGGCAACGGATTAAAATTATGAAAAAAATAACGCATATATTTTTCATGCATCGATGAAATACAATGGAAAATGCCTGTTGGGCACTGAGCTTTCTTTATTCCTCTATCCCGCCATCAATTGGCTCTCTAATTACCATATAATTATGTCGAATTCTACTAATCAACAAGGCAAATCTGATCAAAAGAAGTACAAGCTGTAAAAAAGAAATCTCGATTTCTAACCAAATCTGAAAACATTTCACGAAAAGAAAATTTCCAATAAGTGATACCTTATTTCCTATTTTTCCCTTATCTATTCATCGATGAAACCTTTATCACTTTCATCAACCGTAACTAAGCAAATAACATCTTTAACGATAAACATAAAACTCCCTTATAAAGCAATAAATTAATTTCATTATCATCAATCCACCAGAAATTGCTGAAAATGTTGAAGAAATTAAACCATCTAATCAAGAAATAAGAACCGAATCAAAACAACTTTTCTGAAAAATATTCGCAAACCGTCTCCCACACTGCGATCACATGTAGTGCAAATATTTACCAAAAATGTGACTCATTCTTTATCACCCAATGGAAAATAATCGAAAGCATGCAAGCAATGAATATCGGCAATTAACAACAATAATGCTCGGATTGTTTCTCCTTTATGAACATTTTTGATAAATTTCATCACTTTCGCAAGAAGTCCCGCGTTTCCAGTATAACCACTTCTGCACTTCATTACTTAATGTATAGAACACAGGAACTACAATGGAGGCCAAGATATCACATCTTTGATAGGGGTAAACCATCCCTCATTTGTACTAAAGTTTAGTAGTACTGAAACCTTATTCGAAAAATTGCCCATATGACCACAATTGGAATTCCTGGGTGCTGCCAGAATTTCGCTATCTTTCCCACAGCTCAATATTTCTTCCACTTTTCAAGCGACTGAACCAATTATTAACAAAGATAAAAATATTAGGAAAAATATAAAAATTGCGATGAGATGAAAATATTACGATAAAACATCGAAAGGAAAAACATGAGAATGAATTAGAAAGATTTATTTCCACAATCTCAAATTTTCCTACAATTTCTAGCAGTTGTTTCATGAAATCAGAGTAATAGGATAAATTGCTAACGCCTTCCAAAACATAACTAATTTGGTGGCGAATTTCTATATTAAATGGTGGAAAATTTTTTACAAAAAAAGTACATATTAAATGAATTTTTGATGAATTATTTGCGCCTAGCTCCACCACCACCTATTATCATAGCCATTCGAATAAATATATTCAGGACGTCAAGATAAATTGACATTTGCCTGAAATCCAAAAATTATTAAACAAAAATTAATAATTTTCATAACAATTGATATTTCAAAAACTTTTGCGATGAAAAAAAAAGAAACGCATACGCGTTAATAGGATCGAAGCGTCGCATACTATATAATGGTTGCATTTCATAGTCATAATTAAATTGATTCTTGAGAACAACAGGGTAGCTTTCAGCTAGTTTCACAACTCTTTGCGTATCATGAAGGAGAAAGGCGGAAAATAAAATTAAGCCGCCATAAACAACAATTGATGCTAAACCTGTAACTTTTGTATAATAATAGCAAATTGAAAACAGTAAAAGTGATTTGCACTTTGGCATTTCAGTTTTGCACTTTTCAGTCTTGATTGTGATTTTTAAATAACCAAAAACAAAATGAAAATTTGGCTGAACATACTTGCTCCCAATGCAGTTCCAGGTGGAAAAAAAAATGTTCCAATATTAGCGACGAACACAATTCCTAGACCCATTGCAAGTGGACCATACATTTTTAAAAACTTTTCAGAAGGAGCAGAGAAAGCAATCAGAGATAAACCTAAAATCAAATGAAAGCACTACACCACCTTCTATAAGACCATTTATTTTCATTCAAAATAACCTCCAGTTAATCCTGCCGTATACCATGCAGCCCGAATGAGCGCTGGACCACCAAGTATGCAAAGTGGTGCCAACATTGCACCCATGATTCCTGCATGGAAAAGCCAAGCAATGTGCTTCATCAACGTATTATCATAGTTTATTGCTCTCGTAATCATACCACTACCAACTATTGCCGCCATCGTCAGAAGAAAAACCTAAACACAAACAGAAAATAACATACATAGAACAAAAATTTTCAAATTCTTACTCCAACACGACCAGTTGACATCAAATTCATGATAGTAGGTGAACGCGACGCCATAACTGCTGATGTAGCAGTTGCCAGCAGTGAACTACCAAAATATCCATATGTTAACTGAAGGCGACTTCGCACATATTCGGGCCATATTCTGTAAAATGACGAAATAAGGACAAAGAATATCTAGGTTTTCCCAATCTACGTTCGGCAAAAAACTTAATTTCTAGTTCTTTTTTCTTACCACGAATTATTTATGCGCGATAGGATCCCCATATTATGCTGCAACAAAAACAAAATATAGGAATGGCCTTGAAATTAAACCTGACAGGAGGATTCAACTATCTAATGCGCTATCTGACATAAAAGAGGATTAAAAGCCCTGAAAACTGATCTCATTAAAACCTTACCTCTGCTTCCTTTTCACCACCTATTCATGCACGATAGCGTTTACAATTTATTTCAAAAATAAAATAGTTATTACCGTATTTTTATAAATACATTATATTTAAATGAATATAAACAATATTTTTAGTTTTTCTTACTTTTTCTATGGAAAATGATTTGATTATACATTAAAAAAATACTTGAAAACATCATTTTTTTTTTATTCAAATAACCACAAATTCGATTTAAGCGTTCCGTAATCACAATGAAATTCACTACGTGCTGTGTGGTAAAAAAAAAATTTATTTGAATCTTAATAAATTAATTTGATTTTATTGAATAATAGGAAAATTAATACGTCATATTAAATGCTGCGGAATCAAGCTGCGAGCCATATAGTCCGTAGTAACACATCAAACCAATGCCAAACGCAGAAGCACCAGCTAATGCATAAGTTCCGTACACAAATGCTTAAATAAATTCAAAAAATTCAAATTTGAAAAATATTTCGCTGGATGTAAAACGCCTAATAAAAAGTGTTTAAATCATGTAAAAAAAGTTTAAAATCAATTTTAAAAACAGATAAAATATTCTGAACCATTATGAAAAATTAAAAAAATAACGTTTGCCAGTTGTAGGTCCGAGTAGCCGCTCTCGAAGTGTTTGTCCAATTTTCGCTTGCCCCATTCCCTTGAATAGCCAACTAATATTTTGTAAATTATATTACAGTAAAAAGAAAATCTGGATAGCATAACGTCAATAGTCGACAATAGTCAACCAGCGAAACAATTAAACTACATTATGCCTTTAAATTCCAAACTTATTAAATTCATTTTATAAGATTATAACTGTAAACTATTTGCTACTTGCTCCGACTAGTCGTTCTTGGGAAATAAAGCAAACAGTAGAATGTCCGCATTTTTAGATATTTCAGCGCTTTTCTTTCATCACTAAAGGAATATGGCAACTGGCCCATTAACCAATAATAATTAATAATTAGGTATGGTACGCCAAGTTCCTTTTCAAAATAAAGCAAGATATTACTTGATATTTCGTGAATCGCCCACTAATGCCAGTTCTTGAACCTTTAATGGATGACTGAAAAAGACGCCGAACTGCCAGGATAGCAGAACCTCGACTAATCGTATTCGGCCCACACGTTGCTGATAATTTTGATAAAAGTACCATCGCTGTCGTGATTCTAAAAAATTCTATTCGTTTGTTAACAAACACTTTATGTTGCCCATTTCACTGTTAATGGATGATCTTTCCACGTTAAACTGAAACAAAAAATTGAAACGCGACATTTTCACAGATAAATTTAAAAATTATGAAACATTTTATTGCCTTGACCCTAAAGATCACAAGGATGCCAGTAAATGACCAACGACTTCCTCCTACATTTTCATATTTTTCGATCGCATTGACAGGGGACTGAGAGGAAGTTACAGCGATTTCCTCTCCTTTATTATCTTTCTCGTAATTCCTTCATCATGAAATATTTCCGTGAATTAATAATCTCTATTTTCCAGCCAAGAAGCAGTCGTCGTTGTTGCATACCTAATCGAGAATCCCTAAACCTAAATTGTCTCATTAATCCACTCCTATTGCCACCCTCAACCATATTCTGGCAATAAAATATTTAGACTTGTATAATCAGCTATGATTACGAAATAAAGGATCTTGTGATGCTTAAAATATCGGCTGAAGCCGATCCGCTTAGTTGAAATATTTAATTCGCAGATTAATTGAGAAACAATTTGGCTGGTTTCGTGATCAGGTGATTGGGCTGTGGTTGTAATTTGAGGATTTCTGGGGATGAGGGGCAGGCATTGCAGTGGAGAGGATCGTTAATGATTTTACTCTCAGATGAAGTTTGTTAGTCAGAAATAGCAATAACTGGCTGAAGTTCGTGTTCTTTGTGATGAACGATTTTTTACGCATTTTCAAATTTCCAGCGGTCTTTTCTGACAATATTCCGGTACATTATATATACATATATATATATTATTTTAAATTTAGCAGGATATTATGGTAATTGTCCTCAGTAGTTCCATGGATAATGGAATGGAGATACATTAAGTGATTTATTTGACCAGCACGTGCTCTTTTATTATATTTATCGTTAGAGGCGTTGGCTGTTGTAGCAAGGTCTTTAACTTTGAAAGCTTGGTCGTACTATTCACATCATCTGAAGTTCCGGCTTTGATCTGCTGTCAGAAACGAATTTTTTATCTGCATTCTGTGCTTCTTGTTTTATTATGATCAGTTCGATATTACCAAAACCAGCATACATCATTATGCTCGATTTCTACATAAATAATGAAGGCTGTTATAATCGAGCGGTTTAGTTCCTCAGATTTATTTCCTGCATTAGAGGTTCAGTTCTCCTATGGGAAGCGAAGTCGTCATTGAAAAGTTCGGATGATTGCGACTCACTTGTATTTCCATTGCCAAAGGACTGGCAAAATTGTGTCAGTGGATAAAAAATTATCGTATGTAATGAGCACTTTTAGACAATTTTTAGGCGCTATGAGTTGTATTAAAGACTTGAAAGGAGCATATGGTATTCCATAAGATTATTAATTTCCAGCTTTCACGATTGCGGTGTGTTGGTATTTTTCATGGATGTATAATTAAGCGAAAAGTTGGGCTGTGTTGTGTCGACCATTATAAGTAAAGATCTCGATCTCGATCCAAGCTTATCTATTTGATATATCTGCCTAAATGATGAGGCTAGTTGGTCAGGCACCGACAACGAGTCATACGGAACATGGTGACAAAATCATCATTGAACTAAATGATGAGATGAAGAGATCACTTAAACCAAGTGCATATCAAGGTAAACCAGAAAAGGTATAGAAAAAATGAGATAATATGGAGGACGGCATAATGGACACGCTTTCAGTGATCATATTTATAGTTGCACAACTAATCGACATAATTACTCAGGGAGAATAATTTTCTTCTGATATAGGCTTACAGAGAAAACGTTTCTTCAAATCGCAGTGAATGAGAATGTGAGAGATGTCATTAGGTTCTTTTAATTAACATTATTAACAAAAGAACATTAATTAATCAGTCAGAAGTTTGGGTAGATCTACAGCTCTGCACTGATATTCTTCGGTCTAAAATGTAATTTTTTCTTACTGGTGGCGCTCCGTCATAAATTATCTTCAAATCTTGTGTATTTTAATTGCAAAAAAGAAATTTACGTTTGCAGAAACAGTCACGGAATCAAAACCTGAAGGAGGCGAAAGTGAAAACTATGAATGTGCTTTGAATGGATGGCATACTTCAAAATCACTATATAGGTGAGATGGATTTTGGCTGATAACTGCATAGCTTTATTTTGATTATTATGATTTATTTCGATTGAAATTTTCAACAGCAACAGAGTGGCATAAGTGAAAAAAATAGTTAATTAAAATATTTATTCTTTCTTGCACACAAGGCTTGGTTAATTTTAGTATTATTTTATGTTTAATCGAGAGGGTCAGGTGATGCCGTCGACTCAACTATACTTCCATCGCCAAGTGCCGTGGCAAAATTTGTCTGGCAGGCTAGCTGAGTGAGCGAGCTTAACTAAAAATGGTGAGAGCTCTTTAAAAAAAACTGACAGGATAAAACAGTGATAGTACTCTTGCATTTACCAAAACCATTTTCATTCCTGTTTAAAACTTGCGTAATTAAAACGTGAAAACAAAATAACACAAAACAATTTATTATAAAATGACAACACAAAAACATAAGGGAGGAAAACGAGGTTATCGAACAATAAATTATCAATAAAACATATGAGACCTAACCACACCGGTGCCGCAGTCACACTATGATAACGAAGGCAAATTAAAGAATCGTTGAGTATGATTTATCAGCCCATGCCAACCGAAGATTTACAAAATTTACTACGAAAAGGATCCGAGTCTCGAATTCAAATATTTTTATACAATGAAAAGACTGAGTTAATTAATAGAAGCAGCGTTTTAAACTATAAATAAGCAATGCCTTTTTAAATTCGGATAAACTGTAAACAATCACGAGAAAAAGAATTTAAAAATTCTTGGACCGAGATATCCAAGAATCGTTGAAGCACATTATGATTTGAATTCTCAGGACCTCACAACACAAGGGAAGTTACTGGATTGCCAGTATCTCCCTTATATCCATTCAATATGGCAAGAAAGACGAATTATGATTCCCTCTGAGATCTGCATAAAGTTATAAGCACTATAGCGAAAGAAGATGCTATCTAGGAGAATTTGTTGAGATATCAAACTACCCACAAGCTGTAGTGCTTCTAACTACGGTTCAAGCACATTTTACCTAATGGGAAATTGCTAAGGTAGAATTGATTGTTTGGCACAGGAAAATATGGCTAATGAATCATATCTATCGAAACAAAATTGTAATAGAATTGTAACAAAATTATAATTGATTTGTGACAGGTTGTATGATAGATTTGATTAGATTTGAACGTTAAGAATTGTAAAAACGATTTTAAAAAAGATGTTCTAAAAATTTTGTTTTTGATAAAATTCTAAACTCATAATTTGATGGGGAAAACGTGATTAAGATTTTGGCTTAGACCTGGCAAATCTTTGGAGGTCACCGCAGAAAAAAATTTAACAATTCTCGATTAAGCCAGGCGAAAAAACCTGAAATATAGTTATTCATGCTCATTACTTAAAATCCCTGTAGACTTTGTGATATCGATTAATGCATGGTTGCAAAGATTTGTTGCTCAAAAAATAGCATTTCTCTTTGTTTCGCTTTCTTCCAGTAATTAATAATTATGAAAAACAAAAAAAAAGAAAAATTCTGTTAATAATTAGAATGATAACATGTTTATATCATTTTAAAATGTGATTTTTATTGCAAAATAGTTCTAATAATAAAACAATATCGCAAAATTAGTTACTCATTAAAATATTATTATTTGAATATTATTAAAATATTATTTGAATTATTCGCTGTACTTTCAGAATATTTGTAGTCAAAAAAATGGAAAAATTAATTGTGACGATTTTATAATTAATTAATAAATTATAAAATGATATAAATATGATATAAATAATATTAATTGTGACTACTAATATTAATATTAAATGATATAAATATTAATTGTGACTAATATCGAGAAAATTTTTAAAGATAGAAAGGCGAAGTAAGCCTGCTCATTCTTTTTTTTGCCGAAGGGCTATTGCTGCTTGCTAGCGGCAATATTTTTTAAAGAGTCCTCACCATTACTGGTTAAATTCGCTCCACTGGCTTGTCACATTGGGTAATATACCAAAGAGTCCCATGGCGATAGAAATACAGGTGAGTCGCCAGTATCACCCGGATTTTTGGACAAGTTTACTCCTGCTGGGAATAGAATTAGCATCGGTACTCCTCTCCGAACTGAGCAACAACCCACTGAGCCATCCTATCCCTGCTTTTTCTGCTTCGATGAATTTTTTTTAAAACAATCAAATTTTTTTAAAAAAATTTTGGCAACTGAATGCAAGTTAAGGCTGTCTGTATTTGTTTATCTTTTTATAGAATCTATTAGCCTTGTGGAAAAAATTTCTGCAAAATAGCAGTTTCATCGCTTTAGTCAAGAAGTGATCACAAAAAAAACTTTTGGGAAGATTTCATAATTTGTAAAATCAGTCCAATTCAGCATTTCAATGTCTGCTTAAGAGATTTCTTCCAGAGACTTCTTTCTATTTTTTTCTAAAATTAAATTTAAAACATTTTAAATATTCATTGAATAATAATGGAAAATTTTTTTTAAATTTAAAACTTAATTTTTTTTTTCATATAAGAGACAATAACGAAAATAAAAAACTTCGCACATTAAAATTTTTATCCGGAGGAATTTGGAATGTAAAAATGGCGAATGAAGCGAGTGGTTTTCAGCTATTATCGCCAAAATTGCCTCACCAAATATTTGCTTGGGTTGAAACTGTTATTTTATTATTGGTTATAATTCCAATTATTAAATTATTCAAGTAGTCCACTTGTAATGTAAGCTAAAATTTTTTAAATTTCTATTTTATTGTTTATTGGCACTAAATTCAATAAATTTATTTTTTAATTTCCCACAGAGCCCCATTCGCTTGATGTTGAGAAATTTCGGTGAATTCGATAGTTCTTCTAGATAGAGTGATTCAGTTCATGTACCTCTCTTCATGCTATTCTCTGATAAAAAATTTTTAACCACACTGACAGTCAGCCGCTTGCCCAACTAGAAATAGTGAGCGACAACCACTTATTTGCTTCACATTTTTTTTCAAAAATTTCTTCAGAATTTTAAAAAGTATTTTACGGAAAATCACATTATTATAACTTATGATTTTTATTTTGTTTTAGAATTTGTTCACTTCGGAAATTTCAAATTTTTGGCGAAAAAAATTAGTTTCTTACATATAATGACTACTGCATTAAATGTATCTTTTCGATATATTCGAATGCAAAATTCATCAGCGCAAATCTATGAAAACATTTCTCCTAAAATTTTTTGTGATTTTATTGAAGCGATGGTTGCACTTACTGCTGCGGATTTCCCAATCGAACGAGCAGCAGTTACTGATAAGCATATCATTACGAAGAATGATACAGTACTATTAAAAACTTTTTGGATGTACGGAAAAGTGAATTTTTAATGATTAATAAATTGTAAATCAAAAGAAAGCTTAGTAGGCATATGTTAATGAAAATGTTCTCTAAAACTGATGGCTCTGTGATAATAAGTTTCCAGCAATCCATTGATCGAGCCAATTGAATCTCATCTTTTATCCAGTATAAAGTAATAAGTATTTGCCATGGATTTTGAGATGGAGAAAGGATAATCGGTAGGTTGTTACTCAGATTGCCTTGAGTATCAAGGTTTGATGTTGTCTCTAAGAGCAGAGGCAAACTTGTCATTAAAAAATCCAGGTGGCAATAAAACTATATTTCTATATTTCTATCACCAAATGACTCTCTGACAAAGTGGAGCACCAGACCATATTTTTTTAGTTGTTGTCAATATTATTAATATTAACGCTTATAAATAAGAAATATAGCAATATTGGATTCTATCCAACAAAATCCACACTAACGAAACGTTTTCAAGTCAATGAGAATATTGTCATTTTATGAATAACATCACCACTTTGTCTTGTTTATGGAGTAACAATTAGCGATAGCTTTTATAAACTGTTCTGACTTAACGAGAAGCTAACATTAATTCATTACGAAAAATCTTGTTACAGTGGCATGTTTTTTTGCCGCTCACCAATGCTGGTTAGGCTCACTCTACTGGCTTGTCGAAGGAGACAAGTCTTGTCAGAGCTCACTTTGCGATAGAAATACATATGAATTCCCAGCGTCATCCGGATTTTTGAAGGCTTATTCCTGCTCAATCCCAATTTCGGCGCTCCCAAATGAACAACTCTTTAAGACAAATTACTCACTTCGTTTTTGCTGTTCAGCAACATTGCGACCGACGAAGCGTAGTGCATCGAATGGATTCGAATCGAGTTGTTCTTGTTTCTCTTTGGCAACCATCTTGCCACTAAATTACTGAAGCACTAGTGTAATGCTTTTAGTAGTGCTTACATATCCATATCATGTATCCTTTGAAAAAGTTGCAAATATATATTAGCCGAAGAGTTTTTTCAGAATATTGTGCGTATAGAAAAAACTAGCAAATACTGTTAAAAGTTATAACTAATTCGGTAACTTAATGCGATGTGCTAAAAGCGCCATTAAATGCTAGCAAAACCTTATAAACTTTTTTACATAAAACTTTAAGACCTACTTAAAGGTTTTTCATCGTTAATGAACTTATAATGCACTTTATTGATTCATTTAGTTATTTCACTTTCTTAATGTATGAAAATTTTTCTAATAAGACCTTTCATAAAGAGAATTTACTTTAAATAGTTTTAATGACCTGTTCTCGAGATATATGATTGCAGAAGAACAAATCATGTTTCACGATCCTTGTGCGGACGTGGACAAAAGAGCAATGCGGAACGAAAACGCAAATAGCGATTTCAGTCCGTTAAAAAGTTAAAAAACTCTCCTTCCCTGAAGGATAATTTTGTTTGCAACTTCATCTATAACTGAAATCTTGATAATGAACCTAAAAGGCGGAAAGAGGCTCTGAAAATATATGTATATATGTTAGCAATCTAACAACAACTTTGCCGTTTCCCGGTTTAACTGCTTATTGATTTAGTTGCTAGTTATTAGATGTAAATTCTGCTGGAAGAATAAAGTCGAACTTACTTTATTGTTTTAATTTATTCAACTATTTATTTTTAAGAGAAAATTTTGCTGCTCATCCTCCACTTGGATTATATAAGATAACACTCGTATATAGCCGATTTTTCTGAGAAATTACGAAAAGAAATGCTTTTCTATGACCATCTAATTTTTTCCAACAAGTTAACAAGTAAGTTAATGTCTCTCACTTTGATCGTATCGCTCGACTTGTCTTTTGGCGATTTTTCCTTTTGCTTTTATTTTGGCATCATTTATTTTATATTATTTTTTAATATTTTATATCTGTAAAAATATTTCATTCGTTTTTTATTTAAAACGTTTTCATTTGGCGCTCTGTTAAGAAATCTATCGAACTTTTCTAATGGTGATGTATCTGTGCCTAGAATTATGGAAATTTTTTCCTTTTTTATAGTTAGAAACTTGCGAAAGTTACCAAGTATAAGGAATTGAATTAAATGAAATGAAAAAATTAATTAAATGAGAGAATCATTTTTGTTCGCAAAAAAAGAATTTAAGAAAGGAAGCGTTAATCCATATTTTCACTTTATTCTGATGTTGATAAAGTTAAAATTTGGAAAAAAATCATTAAAAACTTTTTACGACGACGTTCTAATGAGTTTGAACATTGAAAATTCAACGACGTTTCTTAGACGATTACTTAGATTTCATCAAGCAACTCCGCCATTTTTCAAAAATCCTTATGCTAACAAATATCTTATACGATTTTACCTTTTCTATCGTTTTTAGAAAACTTCAAATATTCCTGTTCTTCTTTTAATAGCATTCACCATTTCTAGTTTGGTCAGCTCCACTACTAGCCTTAGAACATAGAGAAGACTTTAGTAAAAATTTAATGGGATGAACGAAATCAAACAAATTTCTTGTAAAAAGCAAGCTAAGATTCAGTTTTTTCCTTGATTGACTTCATCCATTTTTAATTGGAAATATTAAAAGGAAAAATAAGTAGTGTAATGAAATTATATTTCGTGCATATAAATAAATAAAATAATATGAAAATTTTTTATTTTTTATAATATTTATTCTCTCACTTTCTCAATTTCACTGATTTAATTTCAATTATTAATTTATTAATTGGAAATTTCTAAATTCCATTTTATTGTTCTCTTCAAGCATCAAAAATTACTATATTTTTTATAGTTTGACCAGATAAACTGAAAGTTTCCACCAAGCATATCCGCTTAATCTCTATTTTAGGATTTCGCGTAAAATTTGCGATTTTCGAGAACCTTGGTTTTCGTTTTTATTCTTACCATTTTCTTATTTTCCATTACAACACTATTGTTTTAAAAATTAATGTTTTTCCTTGAATATTAATAATTTACTGCACGAAGAAAAGTTGTCAGTATAGAAAATCATTAATATTTGATTAAATTGAGGCTGTTTCCTTAGAATACATTTCACACAATCTTTTTGTTATTTATTATTGAATCTCTTCATTTTCTTATTGCTTGGATTAAAGAAGTATATTTTCTATAGTGGAAAAATATCTATTGAGAATGATATAAATAATATATGCAATTGGCTTGAGCTAGTTAATTTTATTGATTGCAAATGTGCATGGTAGGAGTATATTTTAATGAGGAATCATTACATAATAAGGGAGAATTTCGAGGATAGGGAGAACTTTAAAATCTTTAGCTTTATTTTTTATATGGAAAAAATAAGTAATAAGCATTTTGAATATTTTTGTAAATTAGAAAAAAATTTTTTGAAATCTGGTAAATGAAAATATGTTAAGAAATTCGTTAAAAAAATGGTTTTTTTTGCTTCGGCTAAGGTCAAGCATCGTAAATTCGATCACATTCCCTTGACAAGAGTAAAACGTTCTAAAAAATGAAAGTGAGTAATGCTCCAATTGTACTTCTATCCCCATGCGATTCTCTGGTGAAAGTCCCTCACAGTTAGCTCAGCCATCTAAATTAGAAATAGTACTACTATTAGAAGGAAGAATGGGATGCAACGCTACTTTTAAGCCGATGGTTGCAAAACTTTTGTTCTCATCATCGTGATAATTGTGTTATCTTAAAAATTTGATAAAAAATTATTATTCTTAGTCTCATCCTATTATTTCTTTTTTGAATCGCAGTTGGGAGTACAATTTGAAGGAAAGATTACAGTTGTTGTGAAAGAAATTGATCAGAACAATGCTCTTAAGATCATCGATATCAAATGTTCTGTGGAATTCGAGATTTATGGACTAAACGATCAGTAAGAAAATTCATTTTGATATTAACCATTAAAAAAAAGCCCCCTACAACATAGCATTAAAATAAAAATGATATTTGAGATGAAAAGAAGGAAGAAAAAACGAAAAATTTCAAAATTTTTATCAATTCTAAATCCATTCTAAACGTTAATTAGGTTTAACTAACTTCACTAACGACTTCAGTGTTTCACAAATCACTAGCAGTTTTCGTAAATTCTTCAATATATTCGAAAATTTATTTCATGAAAAAAAAATGAAAATTCTCATTTGAATGTTAAAAGCAATGTATCGAAAAAAAAGCGCCTAATTTTGAATTTCTTCAAAATTACTTCGTTACCTTATTAGAAAATTATTTATTTATGTATAAAGTCACATGTTTATTATTGTGTTTAAAATATATTATTATCAAAATAATTTGATTCTGACTGATTCACAATTAAAGCTATAAATCGAACTTAAATTTGCAAAAAATATTTTCATTATGCAGTTTTTCGTAAATATAGAGAAGTTTATGATGATTTTACGAAGCTTTTTTCTTTTAAGTCTTTTAATTTTCAAAATTTTAAATTAAATATATTAAAATTTATTTCAGCATTCTTTTTCTAACACCATTTACCATTTCTGGTTTGGTTAGTCCACTAGCTATTAGGATGACATCACTTGGCTAAAGTATCACTTAGAGTTATAGATAGACACCACCGATTTTATTATTCACCGTAGGTTTGCTCCGTCAGTGGACGGAAACCTATGACACTCATCCTGATCAAGACAATATCATTTGGCTCTATTTCATTTTTTACTGTTTTCATGCACCGTTTTTTGTTCTTCCCAGCAGAATGATTTTTTCGAAGGTATAAAAGCTCTAAAGTATTATTATACAATAATGCGTATATATATATATATATATTTAAGATATAAATTAATGCGCATACTTTATGAATATCTCGTTCATGCTTATTTCTTAACAATAATAAAGCTTTCTGAATTATTGAAAATATTTTTCGTTGATGATGATTTTAAATATTAGCTGAAAAAAATTAGCTGAAAAAACTGCCAAAGTTAGCGAAAAAGAAAAATGAGCGGTCTGTCTGTATATATTTGCCATTTGTTTAATCGCTGTCAATTTCACGCGAAATTTATAAGACGTATTTACATTTAAAAATTTCATTGTGCTATCTGTCATGTTTTTTATTTTTATTCAATTATTCGAACCACCGAAATTAGGTGATATGAGAATATGATAAATGATAAAATAAAAGAGTGATATTGAAAAAGAGAGTTTTTTTTCTGAACGCGCGCCGTTTATGTCCTCATTAGCCTCATCTTGATATCATTTAGTCCTTGTTTAAGTGTAATTCTCATAAAACGTTCTAAAGTCATATATGTAAATTGAAAAAAATTTCAAATAACCTTAGAAGTTATAAGAGTTAAATTGATGGATGAAAGAAAATTTATTTTCAATATTTGCCATTAACAGCTAGAGGAAAGTAGAATTTATAAGTACAACAACTTTAAAATGGCTCATTGATCAAATTCGTTTTGTGATGATATCACAACAGTTCTCTCAGTGAAGTCTTTCGACGAAGTCTTTCATTTTGGAATTATTCGGAATTAAGTATTATGCATTTGAGCTGTTGACAATTAGTTCAGTGAAACAACCGAAGAAAAGCTATTATGGATCAGTCACATCGTTTTCGATTATTAAGTCGATTACTATTAAGAAAACAAATGAAAGTAAATACGCCGGTATATTATACTAAATTTATTTTTATATTGAATCAGTAAGTAAAATTTTTTTTCTTTGGTTTCCTTAAATTTATGCTAGATTTATTCCGAGATTACCTTTTAGCGATATTTTTGATAATAGAAACGAAATCCGCAAATAGAAGCTAGTAAGCCTCTAAAGTTTCCTTTCCGTTTCATTTTGTTAATGTAAGCCAGTTTTGTTCAAATATACTGTGAAAAGAAATAGCAAATGGTTTATAAAGATGATCTCGTTTCTTTTGTTCTTAAACATAAAACAATGAATGTTGAATGAAATGAGTGAAATCGATGAGTTGTGATTAAATTTCAGATTATTTGCAGATAAAACGATAATTCTTAGGAATTAGCTAATATTTTTCGAGATTTCTGAGAAAGATCTCAATATAATTTCGAATTTTTTAATGCTTTTCCTTCTTAAGGTTTGTCCTAGTTAAATTGCGCTCAGAAATTTGCCGTCTTAATTTTCTGCTCCAGGTGCCGAACGGTGAAGGCAAAAGCCACTAGGGTCGCAAATCAAAAAAAAAAAAAAATTCAAAGACGAATATGAATAACCAGTGAATTAAAAATTCAACAAAACAGTCCATAATTCAATAGTTTAATCAACAGTTCAACAAAAATCAGTAAAAAAATTAAATTAAATCAGAACAAAAACAAGAAGATAATGAACAAGCGACAACCTGGACAAGGACCGCCAAAAGACCAGTGGAATTACCTATAAATAATTTTTGACCATTCAGGGAATGGATAAATACACTAGGAAGGCGAGCTAACTTTGAAAGAAGCTTTTGCTTTTGCTATCCGGCGGCATCAGTCCAAGTATTTTACTGTAAATTACATTTCTATTTTACTATATTATATTTTTGCCTGTTGCAACAATACTTTCAATTCTATATTTGTCTTTTCTTTTAGATCAGAAACGATTTTAAAAATTGGATTTAATATTTTAACATTACTTTTTGTCATATCAGAGGATTAAAAATATTTAAAATGGCTTTTTAAAAGATATCTTTTTATTGCAATACAATGAATTATTCTTCGGCGAGTTAAAAAAATGGATTTTCTCGTCTTATTTTTGAAAAGAATAACTTAATAATTTTTCATAGTCGACAATGATGAGCTTTAAATTCTCATTTTTTTTTTTAATTTGAAAATTTAAAGACGATACTAATTACTAAAGTTTTGTTACATGTGTATAAGTAAACGAAAATTGCTTTTAATTTTTTAAATTTGTGATATGAAATTCAAACCCATTGTCAAATTTTGCCAAATGCCAAATTTTACTGCGAAATGTGAATTGTAAATTATTTATTGAAAACCAGCCAAGCAGGGCGCAAACGCCATGTGCTTATATTAATAAGAACAGTTAAAATAATAAGCAATAAGAATTAATGACAAAAGCAAGAAAATAATAAAATAAACAATTTAAAGATGAAATAAAGAGGATATTGCAAAATAATATAATATAATTAATTCGAATTAACTATAATCGGATGGTAAAAATCGAGATTTCGCACTTCCTGCATGACGTGAATTTTTTAAAATAATATCTATCATAAATGATATTATCTATTCTTTTTTTAAAGATAGTTAGGGATGACGCGCAAGCTATGTTGTTCCATAATTTATTCCTGAAATTAATATTACGAATAAAGAAATCATGAGTCCTTAGTTTGGTTTTACACATAGGTGTTGTAAATTTAACCTAAAATTATTATATTTTGAACAATCTAATTTAACATAACCATACAAAATCATATAAGTATAAATTAAATCTTGTTTAATACGATGAACTAACAGAGAATCCAGGTTATATTGTAGAAGTTTTCGTTTATAATTAAAATCGCAATCAGCAGAGAGGCGCCGTATAAAATATTTTTGGAGTCCTTTAATTATTTAACTTGATTTACGATATCTCGGGGAGTAACATGTAGCATTGTAGTCAAGAAGTGGCAGAACGAACTCTTTGTACATTTTGATAGGAAATTCTTCAGTTTTGTTCTTAAACGAAGAAAAAATAAAATTTAGTATCTTTGATGATTTCTTTACCATGGTTCTTCTGCAGTGAAGGTCAAAATCGAGATTTTCATCCACGATTATATCCAGATCGTAAATGGTAAATGTGTAAATGTGTAATGTGCTATCTGTTCTACCACGAAAATAATAAATTATACAATCATCAGTATAAAGATAAATGGTAATAGAAAAAGCAATGGCGCAATACAACTACCTTGGGGAACACCAGATTTAATAGGTTTGCGTCAGAAAGAGGAGTGTTATTGATGAGTACGGCTTGGTGACGGTCTTTTATAACATATAGGCGATGAAATTTTTTAAAATAAATTTGTAATGCCACTGATCAAACAAAATAATGTTTTTGTCACTTCGAATTCGTCTTTTTGCAACAATCTTCCGTTGAAAATCGTTTTAGTTCTTTCTCAAGAAATGAATCTAACGTTCCGTCTGAGTTTATAGAAGGTTAGCTTATTTAGAATTAGAATTAACAAGCCACATGGAAATAGTTCCAAACAAAGAATCAAGTGAAATTTTTAAATGTACTAGTAGCATATTAAAAATTTTCATATCATCACTCATTGCAAAATTTTGTGGAAAAAATTTTGGAACGCATAATTTAATCCGAATCTGAAGATTCGAGTTAAAATCCAAGATGGCGTTTTATGAAATGATTTTTTCCACGAAAGCATTGAAAATAATCGAATCGATGACTCTGAGAACGCATAATTTAATCCGATGTTGGGGTTGGCTTCTACATCCAGCGAGAGTAAACCTATCCGCGTGGTATTGACAAGTCACTATATGCATATATATATTTTTAAAAAATATGTATTTTTCCTCACCATTACTGGTTAAACTCGCTCCACTGGCTTATCGTATTGGGTCATATGCCAATGAGTCCCTTGGCGTTAGAATGACTGGTGAGTCGCCAGCATCACTCTGATTTTTGTACAGGTTTACTCCTGCGTGGAATCGAACCTCAGCATCGGCGCTCCCAATCGAGGAACAACCCCCTGACTCATTCTACCCCCAAGTTTTTTTTAGCAAATCCAGCTTTAACTCAATTTAAAAATTTGGAAAGAAAAAGCAAAAAGTGATGGAATTTGGTCATAAGTCACATTCAACTCACAGCAAAAAAATTAAAAATTTTACGAGTAAAAGTGAATTTTAAAAATTAAGATTATAGTTGCTAATAACATAATAATATGACCTAGGACGAAGACATGATCGAAATGATTGGAGCTGAAGGAAATCTGAATGACGAGTTAATTATTTTGGGATTTATCGGTCGAAGTGATAATTCATATGGCACCACGCCGATGTGCAGTACTCCAGCATGGAGGTTAGTTAGTTTGTCCAGTGTTTTGGTAAATTGAATATTGAAATTAAATTTGTTAAGTATTGATAAATAAGACATCCCAAACAAAATTTATGCATTCTGTATTGCTATTTTATATATTGCTATTCTCATTAATAATAAGCCTTTACAGATGGCATTTTTAAGATGAAGATGAAGAATAAGGAATGGAGAAGGAAGAGGGCTGTTAGCCTAAATCTATCACGTGGTGGAAAGTAGATTAAGTAATTTCGTTCGTTTTCCTCTCGCAGTAGATCTTTTTACATTCTTCTGCTAATGCAAACAGTAAATGAATGGACGTTTATTTTAAAGCTTGGTGTTCAAATATCATAGCAATTTTAACTTTTTGGATAGAAATAATTATCGATTTTACTTAAAGTTCATAAAAGTGCACAATCTATTGCTTGTCTATGTAAATTTCATAAACGCGAACAAAAAATTGCTTTTTTCAGAACCAATTTTTAATGAATTTTGGAAGCTATTTGGTAGAAGTTAGGGGAGATTGATACAATAAGTTAAAATTTAAAATTTTAAATGGGCGACAGTCTTTATGGCCAAGGATTTTGCTACATTTTGCTTCTGACTTCACCTCGATCAAGCGAAGACTTTTTCGGAGGCTTCGACTCCAAAGAAAATAAAAACTGTGGTTGTAAATGATTCCAGCAACAGCACCGGCTTTAGAGCATAGTAATAGGTTCAACAAAATCTAATCTTATTCTGGAATAAATATAGAATTTTATAAAGTGACTGGCGATAATCCTCAGATTTAAAAATTTTAGCCGTGATTTGGAGGCAACAGATAGTTCGTTAGATCGAGTGGTTGCTGAATCCAGTGTTTTTTATGGGCAAACTAGTTTTATTGATGGAGTACTCCTCAAATGCGCTGATTTGAAACGTGAGAACCCAATTCAATTTTTTTTCTGATTGCTATAATAGTTGTAATAGTATAATAACAAATCTAAGTGAACCTGTAATAATGGATATTTATTGGATATATTTATTAACTATTTATTAAATATTTAATAGAATAATGCTGATAGTGCACAAAATCTTGCTGATCGATTTTCACATCTTAAAAAAGTGCTTATCACATTTTTTGCTCCTAAATTCACAATTATTTCGCTTATAAAAGATGGGATATCGTGTTGGGATTTTCAAAATGACATCACTATAAGAAAGAGTAACAAAGTGGATGTTGCTTGGATTGCCAACTCGGTGATCCAGAGTCTGTTCTCTAGAAATAATAAATCCAATGAAAATTCGTGCGCCACTCATACTGAATCATCATTGCCAGGTGCACCGACAAAATTTCTAACTGTATTGATATCCCAGTGAGCTTAACCAGAAACAAAGGACGCTAACAACTTATTTTATCTACTTACGAAACCTACGAAAGAAATTGAATACCGAATTCTTTTATTTGCAAATATTTATAGAATTATAAATTATATATCTATATATATAAATACTTTGGGCCCACTCTATTACCAGATGGACAGGCAAAAGATGATATTATAACTCGGATCACGGCAGCTAGAAATGCGTCCTTCCGGTTGACGAAAGCTTTCTGGAGTTCTGAAATCATCATAAAAACGAAAGTCCGCATCTATATAGCCGTGATTCATTCGATCTTGCTATATGGCTCTGAGACATGACCAATGAGAGTGGAGGATATATGCCTTTGACCACTCTTGTCTAAGGTACATATTACGGCTGATAAAATATAACATGATCGCATCCATCTTCGTTCAGATACCACCTGCATTAATAATGCTATCACAGAGCGTCGCTTTCGTGGTTAGGGCATGTTTTCCGTCGTGCACCACATTTAATGCATATTTCATTACTCGCTAAAGCCTGTGATGGGTGGCATTAAAAACGAAGTGGACCTGGATTGATACAGTCAGAAAAAATTTTGGATGTATAGGTAGACCAGTAATATATGGACTTGGACGATGGAAAAAGAAATGGTTTCTATTATTGTCGACGATAGCATCAGAACGCGCCGCTTGCAAACGTCTTACCCTTATAGCTGTTGGAGCCAGACTAACCAGTAATAGTGAGAGCTGAGAGTTAGAAGAAGAAGAATTATAAAAATATAATAAGCAAACCTATTGAATTTCGGTTAATTTTCCTTGGAGCAAGTCAAAATTGATGAAACAAGTTGATATTTTATAAGATTGGATGCCAAGTTTAGTAAAACAGTGATAGAATTGATAAAGGCTTAGGCTGTTATAAATGTTTTCCGATATTATCTTGGCTAAAATCATCTGGCGAAAATCATGCTTTATTTATTTAAGATCAATTCCACATGAACAGTAAAGTTCAAATGAAATGTTGGCTTCAATAAGACAGTAATGATTTTAAATCAAATTCAGACATCCAGACAATTTATAGCATTTTTCACATTGTGCATAACCTTCCAATTTCCAAAAATCTGCGATTCCTGAAATAATCCTATTTCGAATGAAATTTTGCGTAAAATGTGCAATAATTATCACTGTTATCATCAAAAAGTCGATGTTCACAGTAGTAATGGATCGTCTGATCGTTACATTTTATGCTTTAGATCACTTTTGAAAATCATCTACTAAAAAATCGAATGGTGCTGATAATTCGCCTGTGCCCAAATGTCTTTTTTGATAAAATTGTTTTATCCTTCTGATACAACTAATAATTGGAGTGAGCTTAACCAGAAATGGTGAATACTAACCACTTAAATATTAAGTATTAAATATTAAATATTCAGATTTTGTGTAATTTTGGATAAAAAATTGCGTTTGCTTATTTAATGAAAACACCGAATTTTTTCCTCCAGCAATTGTCGTTTGACATAATTTTTCAGCATTATTCTCATTTTTACATTATTCGCTTATCAAGCAACTACAAAATCAAGCGCCTATCGAAGAATTAATTAATGAACTAAATTCTGGAAAAAAATCATTATTTGGTATGTTAATTCTACAGTTTCTACAGTTATTTTACTTTTTGGCAATATTTTGTAGATCGTAACATTCTTTGTAGCATAACTGATTATTAGCAATTTGCAAATTTGAGCATATGAAATTGACATATGAAATTAAGAAATCAGTGTGAGATTTCCCACATTCCTTGATTTTGACTTAGATCTTGACTTTCAGTTGATTTTATGGATTAGTCTTCTTGAATAATGATGTAAATTTTAGCAAAATTTTGAAATTTAATTTTGAAATCACTTAAGTGAAACCTATTCCAGCCCTATAAAGATTTGGCTTTACTTCGAAGAAATGTTTATTTCAGTGAGAAGAAGAAAGTAGAAGAAGTTTCATAGTTTTCAGTCTGCTGTATTCATTACGTTCAAAAAAATAATTCATTTAAAAAATAAGGGTAAACGCCCTTATAATAATTAGAGCACAATTAGTAAAAAAATTAGTAAGTGGTTTGCTTTCAAGATTTCTGATTATCTCTGTTGCCTCATAGTGTTCTTGGAAATTTTTGTCACTTTGCGATGGAAATACAGAAATATAGCCATATTTCCAGTATTTTTTAGCAATTTTTTAATAAGTTTATTCTTGTCGAGTATAGGATTCGAACCCTTATATTTGCTGCCTACTGAGATATTCAGTAACTAAAAAACTAAATTGTTTCTTCCTCTTCTGACAGCTCTCACCACTACCGCTGAGGCTAGCTGCAAGGATAAAGTGTTTCAAGCTGTTCGATTCGATATCATAGCTGATAATAATAAAAGCCAATCCTTTTTCCATCATCTTAGTCCATATTTCGCTGGTCTACCTGCACGTTTAAAATCTTTCTTGACTGTAAGTCCAGGCATTGATTGACCCTCATCACTTTTGGCATCATCCATCACAATAATGAAGAAATTAAATAATGAAGAAATAAAATAAATTTAGCAAGTAATGAAATATGTGTCAACTCCTGTGGTGGGCGATGAAAAACAGGCACTAACCAGCGAAGGAGGCGTTCTATGATAGTACTGTTAATGCAGCTATTTGAGCGAAGATGGATGCATTTATGTGAGATTTTATTCCGATCATCGAACTCGTAAAATATATCTTAGACATGAAGGTCAAGGATAGATAGATAACTTTTTAACATCCTCCACTCTCATTGGTCTATAGAACTGTATGGATGCAGACTTTCCTTCGACGGTAATTTCGCGACGGCTCCATGAAAATTTCGCTAACCGGAAGAACGCATTTCTAGCTGCCGTTGCCCAGGTGTAATTTCATCCTTTTGTTAGCCATTTGGGTTTGGACTGGATCCATGATATTTGAAGTCGGGAATTTTCTCAACCGGCAATGAATTGATAGAAATAGGTATTTTATCGACTTCTTGTAAATAAGACAAAAAAACTTACGTTTTATTTACACTGATCCTGAGTTCGATTGTCACTGCAGTTGTTTACAAATAGTTTAGCATTATTTGCATTTCAACGAGAGGGACTACGCATTCAAGATCTGCGAAACAATACTCTGGACTGATTTGTACATGTCTTGAGTGCCGACAAACGCTGTTCATTATCCAGTGTATCGCATATTTGAATACTGTGAGGAAAGGAATACAGCCTTAAAACCAGTTCTCATTTTCAAAGTCTCTCAGTTCCCCATATGCTGTACAGATCTGGGTCGATGTACGCCGGTTAAATGCCTTTGCAAGTTGAATGATCTCGTCTGGAACATAGTTACCTGAAACAAATAACGGCAGATTGCTGATATTTGAAGCGATTTTTAGCATCCTTGTTAACGTGAATATCTGGTCAGCACAAAGAAGCCCTGGTCTAGGCTTGCTTAGGGCATGCGAAAATTCTCCCGGAAATGTTTAGCAGGCTAATTCCTTGGCAATTACTACAGCATGTCGTTTCACCTTTCTTGGGAATTGAAAATAGAATTACTTCTTTCCCATCTGGTATTATTTCTTTCTTCCATACCAGAAAATTGAAGGTGAAAATTGAAGGTTATGAAGAACGAAGGGCAACATTTGAAGAATTCAGCTCGCAGCTCATCTTATCCGAGAGTTTTACTTGTCTTAAGCTTCTGTATAACAGAGATCATTTCCTGTTCTGCTGGCTGCTCGCAGTTGTAAATATATGGCTAGACAAGTGATGTCCGGGACAACAGATGGCGCATAACGGTCTAGCCTCAAAGAATTCCAACTTAAGATGTGATCCTTGATAGTTTTAATGAGAACACCATACCGTACCATTTTATTGTCCGTTCCCCAAGTTATAGTTGCTTCATTAAGAATACTTTTCTATTGTTGCCCAATCGAACTTACACCTCCATTCTCAATGCCATCTCGCTCCAACTGTGATTAATATCCTGCCGTGCTGCTGTTGTTGCAATTCTTCGAAGCACTCAATAGCCAAGCTCTCCTGTTAACAACTTTTCCAGACAGTTAGAGAGTTGCTTTAGATACCCAACTATCGCACTTCCTACTGGCATATTTTAGCTGACTTTAAATGATAACCCTTCAATTGCGACCAGTATTCATCTGCCATTTCAGAAGTCGATATTTATATCACTGAAGAGCTGCAATAAATCGGTTTGAAATACGCTCACTATCCCCAAATTTTTTAGTTTGAGAAAATTGTTGTCAACCTTATTAATGATCATTGATGCGGTTGCATAAAATTTGTTTCAACCGTTTTTAATTTTTCTATATTTCTATATTTAAATATTTGAATTTCGTTTTTTTCCTTCATTTTCCGAAAACGTATACATATATATTCTTTCATTATTTCATTTAAACGCAAGGAAAATTTGTCAGATTCCATAATTTTCTTCTGATTGACGAGAAGCAGCGACTAATAAATCCCATGTATAAGAAGTGCATTTTTGTTCAGCCGGCAATGAAACTCCATAGAAACACAAACATGATTCCTCGTAATCCACCTTAATTATAAATTTTTAAAACGGTCCAATTCGACGATGAAAAAATCCAATTCGTAAAATTTTAAAAAACATGAAAAAGTGCAAAAAGAAGGAAATTCTACAGCGTACTTTAGTCACAGCGAATTTGCCAATCTGACTGGAGTTGTTAATAAGTCCATCACAAATTTCAACATGATTTGTACACCTTTTGAATGCCGACAAGCAATTTCCATTATTTGTTTTATAGCATAGTTGAATACTGTAAGGAAAGAACGTTACGTTGATGGAAGCCAATTCTTGGAGATGGCGGCTCGATTAGGCGATAATAGGAAACTATTCCTCCTTGTTCATAAAACATCTATATGATTCGGGGAACGATCTGTGAAATGGTAAGGGACAACAATGGCGTGCCAGTCAAAAGTATTAAGGGCTGCCTCATAAGATAGAAAGAATTCTTTGAGACCAAACATAACCAAGCTGATAAATTCACTGAACTATATGCTTGCAGTTGCAAGACCTCGACAGAAGAAGAAATAATGTCTGTTATTCATAACCTTAAGGCCAGTAAGACTCCGGGAGAAGATGGTTTTCGCGCTGAACTCTTTAAATGTTGTCTATCGTCCTTCATAATGTACCTTCAACAACTGTATTCTCTGGTGTGGAAAAAGGAAATATTACCAGATGATCGGAGCAAAGCAATTTTGCTCTCAATTCTCATGAAAGGTGGTAGGACATACTTCGACAATTATCGAGGAATCAGCCTACTAGACATCTCAGCAAAAATTTTTGCTTCCCTTGTACTCAATAGACTTATGGAAGTACAGGACAGCAGGATGCACCCTAACCAAGCTGGATGCGCCCTAACCAGACCATGGTGAAGTTTTGCTGACCAGATATTCACGTTGGAACATCGCTTTGCAACCTGTCACATTGTCACGTGTTTCATCGACTTTGCGGCTGCCTTTGATTCAATTGATAGAGGGGCGCTTTGGTGGATGATGGAACGTGACGATGTTTCAGAGAAAATCATTAGACTCATAAAGGCAGTTTATGAGCGCATGTCGGCAAAGGTCTGTGTATATGGGGAATTGACAGAATCCTTCGAAATGAGAACTGGTGTCCTTCGAGATTGTGTCCTTTCCCCTACAATATTTAATTATGCGATAGACTTAGTAATGGACATCGCTTGTCGACATTCAAGAAGTGTACAAATCAGTTCAAAGCATCGTTTCACAAATCTTAAATACGCTGATGATATAGTTCTTTTTGCTGATAGTTATGACGAAATGCAAGTAATGCTAAATAGCGTGTCAGAAACTGCAGCAAAAATCGGACTCAATGTAAACAAAACGTATTTCGTCTTATTTACTAGAAGTCGACAAAATGCCTATTTTTATCAATTCATTGCCGGTCGAGGAAGTGCCCGACTTGAAATACCTTGGGTTCTCTAATACCAGGGCCAAGCAAAAGATATTATAGCCCGGATCAAAGCAGCTAGAAATGCATTCTTCCGGTCGAAACCTTTATGGAGTGAAATTACCATTAAAATCCGCATCTATATAGCCGTGATTCGTTCGATCTTGCTATATGGTTCTGAGATATGGCCAATGAGAATGGAGAATTAAGAAGCTATTTACCTTTGACCACTTTTGTCTAAGATATATTTTACGGGTCCGTCGAACGGATAAAATATTACGTGATTGCATCAATCTTCGTTCAAATGCCACTTGCATTAATAATATTATTACAGAGTGTCGCCTTCGATGGTTATGGCACATTCTCCATCGTCCACCACAAGAGTTGACGCATACTTCGTTATTTGCTAAACTGAGTAATAGATGGCGTCAAAAGCGAGGTGGACCAATCAAGACCTGGATTGACACGGTCAGAAAAGATTTTGAATGTATAAGTGGACCAGCAATATATGAACTTAGACGATGGAAAAAGGAATGGCTTCTATTATTACTAGTGATGGCGTCGGATCGAGCAGTTTGGAGACGTCTTACTCTCATAGCCAGCGAAGCCAGCCTGACCAGTAATGGTGAAAGCTGTTAGAAGAAGAAGGAGAAGTCTGTCAGTTTCCGATAGATACGCTGATAAAATTCCTTTATGAGCCGAATAATCTTATCTGGAACACCACTGCGTACCATCATCTTCCAAAGTGCCGTTCTATCAAACTGAATCGAAGGCAGCCGTAAAATCTATGAAACAGGCACAATGGGTTGCAAATATTCGATATTCGATGTGCCAACACCCTTCTTAACGTGAATATCTGGTCAATACAACTGTGCTCTATCTAAATCTGGCTTCCTGTTGTCTCGTACTTTATTGTCTTAAGTTTATTGAGCAGAAAGGTGATGGAAATCTTCCCGAAGATGTCTA
>UYYG01000289.1:0-15413 GCA_900625125.1 Dracunculus medinensis | reverse complement strand
GTGAAGGAATCTGTCAGCTGCCCCATATATACAAATCTGTGCCGATATACGCTCATAAAATGCCTTTATGATTTTCTCTGGAAAACCGCTCCATGATCCTCCAATGTGCCGTTCTATCAATTGAATCAAAGGCAGCCGCAAAGTCGATGAAACACGTGATAATATTTGAAGCGATGTTACAACACCCTTCTTAACGTGAATATCTGGTCTGAAACCAGCTTAATTAGGGAGCATCCTGCTGTCCTGTAATTCCATAAGTCTGCTGAGTAAAAGGGAAGCAAAAATTTTCTAGGCTGATATCTAGTAGGCTGATTCCTTGATAATTGTCGCAGTATATCCTATCACCTTTTTGATTAGCAGAATTGTTTTGCTCTAATCATCTAGTAATATTTCTTTTTCCAATGCTGGAGAGTATTTTTATTGAAGGTGCATTGTGAAGGACGATGGACAACGTTTGAAGAAGGCAGCCAGAAGACCATCTTCCAGGAGATTTAATGGCCCTAAGCTTATGAATAACAGACATGATTTCTTCTTCTGTCGGAGGCTCACAATTACAATCGTATGCTTCGGCAAGTATGAGCTATCTTAGGGGCAACAGATAGCGCTTCATTGTTAAGTTTGACCTCAATGAATTGTTTCCATCTTATGAGGCGATATTTAATAATTTTGATCAGTACGCTATTGCTTTCTTTTACCATTTCATTCTTCGAGTCATAGTTGGTTTATAAAGAAGGCAGAATGGTTTCCTATTGTGGTCTCCATTCTGATGCCATATCACTCCAATAGTGATTTCTATTTCTATCTCACCTTGCTGTTTTTGTTGCAAATTTTCAAAGAACTCGGTAATCAGGATCATATTTCAGCAATATGCCAGTGTAATAAAGTAAGATTTATACAAAAGGTACTTGAAATTCGTGCTTTGGCAGCTTTTTCAGACAATTGGACAGTTGCTTCCTATACCCAATTAATGCACTTCCCACTACTATGCCTTAGCAGCCATCTAGATTTTTGATATAATAGCAGGTTTACTCCTACCAAAGACAAAAAAAAAATTAAATTTGAAGAAAATAATAAAATAGGCAATGAAATTTAAAAATATATAGTACAATACATATTAGTACAATATATTTATATATATGTATATAAAATATATAATATATAATATCTATATCTATATCTATATCTATATCTATCTATATCTATATCTATATCCATATCTATATATAATATCTATATTTTATATATATATATATTTAATTGATTTGATTTATAATTTATTTAATGATTTAATTTTAATTTATTTTATTTCATTCGTTGTTCGGTAAAAAAAAAAATTAAAATTTTCGGAAAATTTAGCTGAATTTAGCTAACTGAAAATGAAAATGAAAAATTCACAGAAATAAATCGAGAAAATTTTTTGAAATGATCGCTCAGCAAAAAAAAAATTTTATATTTTATTAAATTTTGTATTTTTATTTTGAGAATGTAGTAATCAAAACTATTCTAAAATTCTTTTCATAATTTAAGGTCTTCGGTAAAAATTGGTAGTGGCGATAAAAAAATTGTTTTGGTTACATTTGGTCGTTTGCTTGTTTAGATTCCTTGTTTAAATGTGAATCTTTTATTTATTGGATTATTGATTTGAAATCCTTCAGCATGTTTAGTATAACAACAGCTTCTTCTGTCAGTTATTAAGTTTAAAATACCGCTTTGTTTAAAATTGTTTTTTTTGAATTTTCAAAATATTTTATTTTTTTTGATGAATACTTACCATATTGCTATTTTTTTTTATTTTTCATTTTCGACATTTTCAACAGCGATTAAAGTGGTGAAATCAATTAATTTTATTTTTCTCTAATTTATTAATAAATTATCATTCATCATTACCATCTTCTCTTTCTTTAAACAATTTTTTTGAATGAAAATTGCGATGTTTTACCTTTAATTTCCTTTTGGAAATAATTTTTGCAAAAGAATCTGCAGATCTGCTCTTTTTTTCTATTTTTTTAAGTTTTCGATTTTGAAAATGAGTGAGGAAATGGTTTCAATTTTCATAAACTTCGGCAATAAAAAATTGATTCTTGATGAGTTGGAGAAAAGGATATTTATTCATTTTATTTATTATTAAATCCATTTGTTTTGCCAAAGGTATAAATGTATAAAATGCAAAAACCAGTGAGCAAATGCAAAATTTTTCTGAACTGTTTGAGTCATCATCTTTATTAATTAAATAAAAATAAATTAAAATAAATCAAAAATAAGTTGATTTAAAATTTCAATTGAAATTAAAATAAAACAAATAAATAAAATCAAGAAATTGCTCTATAATTGTATTTCATAATTATAATTTATTACAATTGTATTTAATATTATATTATGTTATAAATATTATAAATATTATAAACATATTATTTTAATAAGGTTTTTTATGATTTTCTTGAGCTGGCATGACTGAACTTGACTATGACTGAGCTTATACAAATATATATTTTTTCTATAATATATTATTTTAGGAAGTTTCATTATAAATTGTCGTGTCTTGTTCTATTGTTGCTTTTATTCATATAATCATATTGATAAAATTCATTTTATTTTTGAGCACATTAAAGTGGATAGTAGCATTGAATTGTTCATAAACCGTAACGATAATTTCTTTGAATTAACATAGCAACAAGATATTAAAAACGTTTCATAATTTAATAATAAATAAATAAATGTATAATAATAAATAAAGGCAATTAATACAAGTTAAAAAAAAATATTTACTCTAAGAATGTGTAGCACATAAAAGAATGGAAATATATCATAAATGAATTACCAATGAAGGAAAAAAAGGTAAAACATGGAAAATAAATTGGAAATATCGAATTGAAAAAATGAAAACCTATTCATAACTATAGTTTTCATAATTATTCATTTAATATTTTAATCATTTTTCAAAAATCATAGAAGTGATAATTGTTTGTTTGTAAGTGAGGTTTCTTTATTCCAATTTACTCCAATAATCTGCTTGAAAAGGGAAATATGGAATTTCCAGGCAACCTATGCTTTCGGCCCAAGTATCTAAATCTTTTATTGTTTATTATCTGTAGTTTTAGATTTATTTAGCTCGACAATTCATTAAATTTTGAAAACCGGAAGTGTTCAGCTGTAATATTGCAATTACAATTACAATCGATAATAGTCATTGTTTTTATTTTATTCCGCCCAAGTATAATAGTTGCAGTTAATTGCATAATTAGGGCGATTTTTACTAATTTTATTAATTAATTAAAAAATTTATGATAAAATTTTACAATTTTATATAAAATATAAAATAATAGTAGAATATATGCAATGGAAAAAAACTATTTTATAAAATGAATATATTCACAATATATATATATATATATATACATATATATTATTAAATATTACCGATATATTCATAATATAAAAAATTATTTTATTCTTAAACAATTTTCTATTGCTGGTTAGGCTAGCTTCATTGGTTAAGAGTACGATATTACTATTTCGATGCGACGTCATCGTTAATAATAATCGCCATTCCTTTTTCCATTGTTTAAATCCATATATTGCTGGTCCACCTATACGTAAAATCTTTCCTGACCGTGTCAGTCCAGGTTTTAATTGGCCCACTTCGCTTGCGATGCCATCCATCACATAGTTTAGCAATTAATAAAATATGCATCAATTTTTGTGGAGGATGACAGAGAAGGTGCCGTAACCAGCGAAGATAATGCTCTGTAATAATATTATTAATATAGGTGGTATTTAATCATGTGCGATTTTATCTGCTAGAATGTACCTTGGACATCAGTGGTCAGTGGCCAAAAGCAGATATCTTCCACTCTCATTGGCCATGTCTCACATAGTGAGATCGAACCGCTTTATAGAAGCGCTAAAATATTTTCTTTTTATGGCGATTTTACGACGACTCCATAGAGATTTCGTCTATCGAAAAAAAGCATTCCAAAATAGGATACAAAACATTTCAAAATATATTGAAATAGCTTTTCTTTTTTTCTTTTTTATTCATGTCGCCTCTAAGGATCTCTTTTATTATAGATTTATCCTTTTATTTTGAAAAAAAATTTTTTTTTAAATTAAATCTTTTCATTATTTTTTTGTTTTGCATTATTTTGTATTTTTTGTGTGCTCTGTGTACTCACATGGAAAAAATAGAAAAGCAATGCAAAATGTTTTTTATTTTTATTTTTTTATTTTTGGTATTTTGGAATTTTCGATAGCTTCGATTTTTTCTGAAAACTTATAATGTTTTAAATGTTTTCTCTTCTCCTTCTTTCTGTTTGCTTCTTCAAAGTCTTCTTTTTAAAGATGATGCAAGAAAAAAATCATGGTTAATTCGTAAGAGGCATAGGGGATAGATTATATGAGATTAGAAAAAATAAATTCGTAGATTATACAAAGAGAATATTTCATAAATGAAATTATCTCGTAATGAAATTAAATTACTTTTATATCTCTAATTTCTGGTTAGAATTTATGCCAATTTATCCATGCTAAAAAACATCTATTTTTCGTGAAGTGTTCTTTTTTAAATATTTACCAAAAGAATTATTTATATTTAACGCATCCTATCACTTATAATAACGTTTTTCCTGTTTTTTTCTCTTTTGCTTTTTTCAAAAGCTTTCAAAAACTTAATACCTTTTTATTATTTAATATCCCAGTAATTCTTTTTTCTTACTTTGACCAATGTCCAACTTGCCCTGCTCTTATTGTTTCTCACAATTGCTCATTACATTATTCCGCTGGATAAGGCGATTCAATTATCAAGCCATTCGATTCGAAGCCATATCTCAATAGTAAATCTTGAATTTTATAATATATGGTATAAAAAACGAGGAGCATCTATCAAAATTGCCATAATAAGAAGAGATATTTAAAAAAGGCTGAAGAAATAAGGATACATGGACTTAAATAGCTGGTTTCTAAAGGGCGACTTCAGTTCAATGTGATACTGAGCCTAATTCTTGCCATTGCTATTGCACGAAAAAATGCGATCTAATAGAGAAATGTTTCCAAGCTATTCAACCCGGTATCATGCTTGATATTGAAAAAAATCACTCTTTTTTCCACAGTTTAAACTTGGCTATCGCTGGATCATCCATTTAAAATCTATTCTATTCTGATCCTTCTGTTCCATGTCATTCCAGATCTTCTTGTTTCTCTTCGTCTTTGGCCCATAGAGTTTGTTCATTTAGTAGCGAAATAAGTGTCATTTCCTGCGATTACTGGCAAAGAACCTGGTTTAACCAGCATAGATAAAATTTTGACGATATTTTGATTATAGACGGTATTTGATGCACCTATTTGCTCGGCGAATAAAATTCAATGATGTGCATTGCCAGATATGCAAGAACTTTCCTTTTTATGCTAATATTACGGGTATTACGGTTTGACAGAGGTTCCGCTAGAACGTATTTTAGCTGCGAATAGCCGTGGTTTGACTTGGTCATTTAGTACAAGCGCGGATCGAAAATCTGCTAATCCTGATCAGTTAAGGAAAAAGTCATTTTTTCAGCGTGTGATATAATATAATGAAAAGGCTTTCATCATATTTACAGAGATGTTTGTGTTACATTGTCTGCCTACTGTCTCTTCCATTCCTTCATAACCAGCAAAAATGACTAATTTGTCAGGGTCTAGTCTGTGCTATTATACTTTGGACTGATTTCTTCATCCTTTGAATGACGGCAAGCGATAATCCAATTGCTGCAATTGTGCAGTCTAAATAAAATTTCATTAGGCCCTGTTATATATATATAAGATAGTAGATTTTTTTCTTCTCTTCTTTTATTCTAATTTTTTTTTTTCTTCTATGGCTATAAATTTTTCGTAAAATTAAAGTTCGCATTATATTGACATTAGTTTCCTTATTTCAATATAGTTTAATCTAAAGAATATAACAAATGGCGAGTTTTCTATGATGGACCGCGAATATTACAAATATTACATGATTACAAATGAAGCGATATATTTTTGGTACTGGTAAAATGGTTGATTATTTATGTTGGTTATTCAATTATAATATATAAGTTATATTAGATTAAGAGATTTTTAAAGCTTCGCCCTTATAATCATAGACCATACCTGAAATTTTATAGTTATAGCTTGATTAATTTAAGATTAGATTTTATTTTGAAGCTGATTCCAAAGGTACAGAAAAGGAAGCATTTGCAGTCAAAGTTGGAATTTCATCTATTAACAATGGGAGTGGGTCCAACATAACCAATGAATTCTTGAATTAAATTATTGATAAAATTTATAGAAATATGATCTAACTAATATTTAAAGATATTAAATCTTATTTATATTGATTTGAAATAAAGTAAAGTAAATAAAGTAAATTTTTTAATAAACTGCTAAAAGGAACTTCTGAAGGTTTCGCATATCATAGCTCTGCAGCAGGATAAGTTTTTTAAATTTTATCTTTTATTTTCACGGGAACACATCTGTCTTGATCTTAGAGATCAAGATGGCTGCTTGGAACTCATATTTAATTCCATCGTTAAGTAACTTTACATAAAAGATCTGGTCTTTTTGGCGAAGCATTTGTGTTCCCTGACGCGTACCTTATATTTTGAGCCCTGCGTTGTATATGATAAACAGGCTTAAATTATTTGAAGTCTTGATGTATGATATTCTCACACGAGAATAATTCCTCGAAATGTATCAAGAGAAAATAAAAAATTATCTATTGAAAATCTGAATGCGCGGCGAGTTGGTTATATCTTCCAATAGAATAGTTATGAGCAAGCGTAGTATAGCCAAGTATAGCGTCTCATTCTTTCACGTTCTTTCTAAATATCGTGTGGATGTCGCCTACTCGTCGGAAAGCCATTTTCTTTACTTTGGATTATTGCCTGATTCCCAGAAGAAGGAATGTCTATATTATTGTGATATCTCGGATAAGTCGAAGCAACGATTTAAAAAATCTCGATGCATTCTAATTTAGTAGAAGCCAGCAAATCCTGTGATGTGGCTCAAAAGGAAGAGCAATATTTCAATAGTTATTAGTTTATATGGTTTAACTTTGGATGTAAATGACAGAGATAAGAATTCTATGCGGCATTTCACAACTGCTTTCAGCTATCACCATCAAAAATTTATATGGTCGTAAATGAAGAAGATGGAATATAGTGCTCTTAATAAATGGTAAAGGTAAATAAATGGTAAAGCCCGATGCACCAATGGGGAGTGCATTCTTTATTTGCTGGCGGCTTTTTCTTACTAATAAATGCTTCTGACATTGGAGAAACTGATAACCAATATTCCAATTAAATTGCCCTATTGATTATTCTGGTCATTCATCATTGGAAAAATTCCATACTAACCACATTGTTACAGCTTTGGAACCGCTAACCTTTAGATAATTTATGGTTCGAAATAAGATCAGCATAACACTGATGAATCGCTAAAAACATACCAAGATATTTCTCTAGTCTCAATCTAAAAAATTCAGAGAAGCAAGCATGTGTCGAAAAAAATTAACCTTATTCGGATTAAATTCTCGTTATAACCATTCTTCGGCGTATTCCTTCTTTTGAAATTTTATTCTCACTCTCAATTTTGGTTAAAACCAATATTGCAAAAAAAACATATATTAAATTGTTAAATATTATGTAAAATATTATATAAATATATATATAAAGCATTAAAACAATTAATGGAAAATTATGGAAAAAAAGGATTTAAAAAAAGAACCAAAAAGCAAATAGTATTAAAGATATTGTTCATAATTCACAATTATTTATCTATTTTCTTCAATTGGTTTTTATAATGGAGTTTTTATTATTATAGTTTTTATTATTACAATTACAGATAATCTCTGACTTCTCTCGTTGATTTTTTATTTATTTTGAAACATAGTTTCGGAGGAATCTTTGATGGTTAGCTCAAATTATTATCATTCTTCAGTTATTTCCTAACGAATAAATTGGTGGATCAACTTATCTTCCGGTTATAGTAAAATTGAATATATTTTATCAATGTAGCTTCGTTTTATTCAATTTCTATTGCAATTTTTTGTAATGGAATCGCTGAAAATAATTAATTCTGTCTTTGTTATTATTATTCTTGGTTTGCCATATCTATCCGTAATCGTACATAAGTTTTATTCATATTAATTTTTCAATATTCTATTATAATATATTATAAACAAATCGCAACTTTTGCATTTTTGTTTTGTTCTAATTGTTATTATCTAATAAAAATCAGCAAAAAATCTTAGTTTTCATTGATTCTTTGATTCTTCCACATTGATTCTTGTTGTTTGACTAATTAATTATTAATAGAATTAATAGAAAAAATTTATCTCTAATTATTTATTTAGATATCAATTATTTGCTGGAGTTAGACGAATTTTTACAAAAATTAATTGGTTTCGAAAGTATATGCTGGCTGCATTCGCTAACACATCGAAGAAGCAATTTATTTCTATTGCTTTCCCTATGAATTATATATGGGGCAGAAAGTTTAATGATAAATGCTTAAAAGTTAATTTTTCAATTAGTATACTTCGTCGATGGCCCAGTAGCAAGATAATATCACAAATATCACAAACTTTAGTTTCGAATCCACCGACTCATTGTCATCCTTCGTCGGACGACAGTGTAATCGAGAAAGACAAGAGTAGAATGGTTCATTGGGTTTGTTCAATGGTTCATTGCTCAATTCCCAACGTCAGTTCGAATGCTGAGGAGGAAGTAAATCTGTCTAAAAGGCTGGCTAATTCTGAACGACTCATCTCTCTTTCTATTACGGAAGGCATACTTGTCAATAAACCCTAGGAACAATTTTAATCAGTAGTGGTTATTAAGGAAATGATGTTAAGGAAAAATTCGGGTTCCATCTTTTCATTCAATATTCTGGTGCTATAATGGTTGTAGGTGGATTTTTAAGAACAGAAAAAGATCTCAACATGTTCTTAGGGATTTCTTTTATTGGGTCCCATTTTGAATTATTGTTTAATTATTGCTTAAGAACTGTAATTCACTCTTGTATTATCGAATAATTCTTTTAAATCTAGCAGAACTTTTTCGATATAATCATTTTTTCAGTTGCTTTCCAATTTTCATAGGGCAGCGCAGTCTATTGCATTAAAATCGATTTTATGGAAAATTTTTTTAAAATACTATTTTTATGCTTCCATGATTTCAGCAGTACACCAATCAAACCGTTGAACAATACTGGCATTCGCATTGCCCTATACATAGCTTATTTCTATGCTTATTTCTTCAGATAAAATGGATAAAAAATGGATAAAAAATCAAATTGAATTTTCTCGAATTTCCACTTTTTCTATGGTATTTTGGGGATATAAAGTTATGATCTGGTTATCTTCATCATTCGTCATTCAGCGTTTAGATTGCTATTTTATTGCTATTTTATATCAATTGCAGTAGCTAGATTTGGCCATTTTTCCATATTGAATTTCGTGGCTGAAACTATGACATTTGTTAGATATAATGACCTAAAACTAGAAATGCCGATCTTTACTATGGTGTATATATTAAGATCAGAGATCAGTATTTTGGCAATCCAACAACTAGTTTTTCGTAAAAATCAATACCAATAATTGCTTTTGACTTTTCAGATTGGTGTCAGAAGCTCGCATAATTTCACAATTTTTATTTACCTCTTGAATCGGTTTTTTTTATCGCATATGCTTTCGCTCTAATTGTTTCATTTATTGTTTATCTACCTAATTAGCGTATGGAACACGGCTGAGATGAATTGAAAATGTTTAGAATTGAAATTGAAATTTTTTTTTCATCTTTAAAATCATTTATGCACAGGAGGGTATGAGGGTATGTATGAATATGTATGAATAAGATTTAGTTTATAAGCAAGATAAATATATTTTATATCAGACTTCTACTCTCATTTTTGTTAATAAATAATTTTCTTCTCCATTATTCGCTGTAATTGTATGTGAGAAGACCTATTAATTAAGCAATTATTTATTTAATAGCTTAATTCATTTTTAAGCAATAAGCATAAAAATGTTTTCTCCACATTTAAAATTTTCCAATAATCTTCAAATTCAAAATTCCAACTACAAAAAATATCCACAAGATCATTAAATTCGCCTTTGGTTACCAAATTTCAAAAGAAATATGGATCTATGATTATTTTGAAAATTTTGATTTTTTTTTGAACAGAAAATTTTTCTGAAAATTTTCAGAACTTAATTGTGGATATTTTTTTCTGGATTATTCCTTTTTTAAATTTAAAAAATTCTATGAATTCTATTCTTAAACCTAACAGCTATAAAGAAAGATATTTAATTTTTAATTTAACTTCTAATTTTAAATGATAATATTGATTATGATTTGAAAAATTCAATTAAGCACTCTAGTTTTATATTCAAAATATAAGAAAAAACATCAAATGTCGATAAATATCAATTTTTTTGCCAATAATCTCATTTGGTCAAATTTTTTATATTCATTTAAAAAGTTCGGCGATAACAGTCAAAAAGCAGTCCATGTTAAAAGATAAGATGATCCTGGAGCTACAAAATCTCATATCATATCGACAAATTATCTAAGGAATGTCATTCAACGCTTGCTGTTAATTGTTTATTAATTCGGTTCGAACATGCTGAAACAATAATGGAAATCTATTTTTAAAATAAAATAATACTTTCCTTATATTCGATATAAGCGATAGCTAGATTTTTAAATTTTTCGGTCTAATCCATATGCAAATATAATTGAATGTTTATATAAAGCTTGAATAACTTCTTCTATCATTATTCTTTCAATGGACTTATAATCGTAATAAAATCTTTGGGATCCAATAGAAAAAAAGGTTTAAATTGATTAATGCAGTGGCTTATCGATGATCATTGTGACCATGATCATGTCTACTATTTGAGAAAAAACAATCCAAAAAAGAAAAAAATATCATTAATATATCTTTTATATCTTAAATATAAAATATAAAAAAGTATAAAATATATAATATAAAATAAAAAAAATACATCTTTTTCCCTAAAAGGTTCTAATTAATTTCGTCGCGAATATTAGTTCTAATTTCAATTTAACTTTAGACTTATAAAAGACTCTTAATATAATTAATCTTTGCGAATAAAAAATTTTTTTCATGAAAAAAAATCAAAAATGATTTGAAGTTTCATTCTTATTTTGGTTATAGTAATTTTGTTTCATTTTTTATTTGTAATAGTTTTATTTTATTCATATTTTTTTTCATTTATAGTTAAGGAGATTCGTCATGATAAATTTTTTTTGTTAATAATTTTAATAATTTTTATATTCTGAAATTTTCAGGTGATGTTCTGTTGTACTTTTTGGAAATTTATTTTTCTAAATAGCGCATTAGTGGTGATAAAATCTTTTCAATCAAATTCTACGGTCTTTAATGGTAATTTTTTGCAATAATAAATCATTAATTCTGCATTAATTTCAACAGGAATATTGTAATAGATTCTGCCTGATATGTTTATATTATAGTTCTTAGTTCTTGAAAATAGTTCTTGAAAATATTGAATCGAGCAATTAAATATTTTTTGGCATTTTTTCGAGTTTATCAGAAAAATTGCTATATAACTTCGAAAAAAAAGTATTCCGACTTTTTAAATCTTATTTTTGGATTCAGTATGGAACTTAGGCTGCCTTTTTCCGGTTTTTTATTCTCGAATTGCTTACCTATTTCGAATTACTTACCTATTTATCCTCTTTTTAAATGTTGATTTCCACTGTCAATTCACAAGATTGCGTTTTATCAGATAAATTTATTTATCTAGTCTTATTCATCAAATCGCTCATCATTCACCAAGATTCTTAAACTATGCAAATATTTTCAAATGTCTAGTTGAACCTAGTTTTGACAAAATGAAGACTAAAAAATTAATTTCCAGTTGTTTCTAAGGAATAATGCCAGAATTATATCATTTGAGGACAATGTAATCAAGATGGTCAAAACTTATTAGACCATTCGCTGGTTCCACAAGCTTTTTCAAATGAAAATAGCTATACTCTGGTATCCTCAGAATTCTTATTAAGATTTCTATTCTGTTTTTTTTCCCTTAATGATGGCATATTTTTTCCCTTGGTGGTCGATTGGAAAGACATGAGCAACCTTCTTTATCGTAATGCTTCATCATTATCATATTTCAATTACTTGATTTAAGAATATGGCTAAATAGATTTTATATTTTCTAAAATTATTTCCATATAGTAATACAAAACATAAGGCAAAATTTCATCTTCATTTCAGCAGTAAGAAGAAGATTCTTTGTGTTATCAAATTATTCTTCACGTTATCCTTTTCCATAACTGGTAAAAGATGATAAAAGTCCTGCCGAATTTCCATTTATTACCATTTACTCAATATCATATACTTTTTGTAAATACTGTCGTGAAAGTTATCAATCAATTATCCTAAATCGAAAAGGAAAAATTTTAATTACCATTAAAGCAACAATATAACTCATTAATAATTGGGTAATAATAATAATTGAAGAGACGAATGAATTTACGTTAAGGACGAAAAATATCGCATTAAGGTTCGGCAGTGGAGAGAAAATGATGTCGTTGACGTCAGGTGGTGGAGAAAAATTTTTGCTTGCTCACATCAAGTGGTAGTGGTGGAGAGAAATCGTTTGCTGCCGTCAGGTGGTAGAAGGAAATTGTTGTCGTGAAAAGTATTCGGAATGGATTCTAAGAGCTTATATATTACCTATATGTGGGTCGAGCTTACAATATTATGCAATTTTCATAAGAAATTGTATAGAAATTATATTTTTCTTTCTTTAAAGAGTACAGCTGTTTTATAGTTTTATTTAATATTTTTTTTATTCGCAGATGTATTGCTTATACAATGGAAAAAAAGGTAAATTTCGGATGATTTCATTATTCAATAGCTGGCTTATTCTTGCAAAAGAGTTCTTTATAGTTTTTTTATAAAAATTTTTTTCGTTTTTTCCGACAGCAACCATTTTTCTTGAAAGTTAATCTTACTTTAATTAAATCTTTACACTCGATTTTACTTGCTATAATTATTATGTAGCTTCAAAAAAATTGTTAAATTAACAAATTTAACAAATTGTTAAATTGTTAATTTGTAAATAAACTGCAAATTCAACTGGAAATATTTATAAATAATATGAAAAATAAAATATATTAATATAATATATATTAATATATATTAATTAATATAACAATAAAAATAATAGGAATAGAGAAAATATTTAAGGAACATTTAAAGAATAGAGTAGGTGTAATGAAATACCCACCTTCATAAAAAAAAGAAGAAGAAAAAAAAGAAAAGAAGAAGAAGAAGAATATTTTCTGAATATTGGATATAATGAAATATGAAACCATGATCTGAAGAAACCATAAGAAACACAATGTGAAACCATAAGAAACTCATTTAAAAAAATAAAATAAAAATAAAAATTAATCAATAAGAATAAAAAATAATAAAAATTAACTCTATAATAATAATCATCGTAATCTTTAATGAATATTTATGTAATAATTAAGGATAAAGATTTACAAAAAAGTGAGAAAGATAATATTATCTAGAAGAAAAATGAATTGAACATATTTATTGAGAAAATTATGGTATATTTATTATGGATAGCTAAATAATATCAGTAATTTTATTTTATTTTTCGTTAAAAATGCTAAATGGAAGATAAAAGGAAAAGCCAATATCATTAAATAGATTGTTGGAAAGAACGAATGAAAAACACATTAATTTTTTAGTATTTGAATGGTGGAGTGGTAGTTTATTAATTCTAGCAAGATTGTTACTTATCCACTCTAATGAGGCTAAAATTTGTTTTCTAAATATTATCTTCCCTTTTGCATATTGCATATTGTACTGTTTAATCTTTAAAAAATTTTTATTTGTGTATCTTTATGTTATTTAAATGAATATTTAAAGAAAAATAGAACAATTTTAGAATAGTATGTGTGAGTTTTGAATCACACATTTTTCTAAATAACATTATAACAATATAAAAAAGCTCTAGAGAATAATTTTAAAATAGGATAAAGTAGTTTTTGATGAGAAATTTCTATTTCAAAAATTTCTAAATAATAGGTTTAGAACTCTGGACGATTTTTTTTATATTTATATAACAGTCAAGTTAATATCAACAATTCGTATTCGTATTCCCTGCAAAAATAATTATAGAATTCCATGCACAACAGGAAAATGCGAATTATTAGTTGTTTTTGGCTCTTTTTTGATTTGTATTTTAATATTATAATGTATAAATGTATATATTTCTAGAACGGCAAATGAATACTGGTTCCAACTAATATGCCTACAAAAGTCAGCCACATTAGGGTGTAGTAGTAGGAAGTGTTCTAATTGGGTGTCGGAAGCAACTTTCCAACCGTCTGAAAACCTCAAATATCAGATCCTGACTGTAAGGTATTTCAAAGACTTATAGCGACAGCATTACGGCGGGACAAAAATTACTATTGGAGTGATATGACCTCGAGAATGGAGTCGCAGCGCTCGGACAGGTGTTAATAGGAGACTGTTTCGCCTTCTCCGCAAAGCAACTATAACTATAACTCGAGAAGAAGTGAAATGGTACCGGATATTAATGGGGTTCCGATTAAAGCTGTCAAGGATCGTCCCAGAAGATGACAAAGAATTTTTTGAGGCCAAACTTAACCAGGATGCACCATCTATTGTCCCGAATATAGCTGATAGCTGATATAGCTGATTTTCCCATCGAGCCTTACGTTTACAATTGTGAGCCGTCAACAGAAGAGGAAATACTCTCTGTGTTCTCTGGTATGGCAAAAAAATGGTACCAGAAGACTGGAGCAAAGTGATTCTGTCCCCCATTCTTAAGAAAGATGATAGGACATACTGCGACAATTATTGAGGAATCAACCTACTAAACGTCAGCGAAAATTTTTGCTTTCCTTTTACTCAACAGATTTATGGAAGTATGATATAGCAGGATGCGCTCTAATCAAGCTTTCAGGACCCAATTGTGCTGACCAGATATTTAAGAAGTGTGCTGAAATATCGCTTCAAATACCAGCAACCCACGTCATTTGCTTTATCGATTTTGCAGCTTTCTATTCGATTGATAAAGCAGCGCTCTGGAAAGTGATGGAATGTGGCGGATTCAGCTCATAAAGATATATCCTGGCGCAAGTATACAGACTCATTCTCCTTTATAATAAAAACTGGTGTCCGTCAGGGTTGTGTCCTTTCTCCCACAATATTCAATTATTCGTCGTGTATCCCAGGATTTGAGGAGCATAAGGAGCATATTTCATTATTTTATTAAATTAAACTCTGTGTTGATTGGCTTCAAAAGAGAGGAGAACCATTCAGAACTGGACTAATAAAGTAAGGAAAGATTTTGAACGTATAGGGGGACC
>UYYG01000075.1:0-148980 GCA_900625125.1 Dracunculus medinensis | reverse complement strand
AATCAAATCGATTTATTATTTATCTATTTTTAGTAAAATTCATAAAAATTTACCAAAATAAAATTGAAAAAATAAATTTTCCAATTTTATTTTTGGCGAAATGCCTAATTTGTCGAAATAGCCCTTTCGTATTTAGGCAATAAACTATAAATTTTTAAAATTTTTGCTAATTTTTTAATATATATTATATTTATGTAAGAATAATATAGCCTTATAAGCATATCAGCGACAATTATTATAAGTTGTTGTAAGCGAATGAGATCATTTCTATGAGCAATTCAGCTGATAAAACATTATGCAAGGTGAATCTACAATTTCGACTATTCCGACTAATTAATATTTAATTTTTTTAATAAAATCCTAGTTTCCTATTGATTTTATTTGTGAAGAATTCCTCGGCTTTCCCGATTTCAGAAATTCTAACAGAAAATTGGCTTTTTCTTCTATTTTCTTTTTCTTCATATATTTATATATGTATATTTCTAATTAATAAATATTAATTAAAATTAATAAATATTATTTTTTCCTAAACTTTATAGACTTTATAGACTTATAGACCTATAAATATTATAGACTTTTGATTTTGCCATAATAATTTTTAATAATGAAAATAGTGGCTTTGCTTGATTTCATTAGGTATTCGATTAGGTATTTTTCACTATTTGTTGTCTGACTTTCTAATTCGTCAATTTTTCAATTTATTGTATACTATAAAAGTTTCGCTCAGTTCAAAATTTTTTCTTTTTCATATTCATTTCATTTATTTTATTACCATAGAAGAATATTAAAAATATTAATTAAGAATATTAATTAAGAATTAAGAATATTAATATTTTCAATGGCTATTGTAAAGAGATAAACGATGATTTTTATAAAATTATAAAAATTAAAATATAAAATTTTTTTTGCTATTTTTATTTTTTTTTTTTTGAAAAATTCCTTTCGACATTAAAAAAGTGAAAATTTTCAGCTGTTTAAAGAAATTTAACAAATTTAATAGGAAAGAAAATGGTAAATTTTAATATTTTTATTTTAGTTATGTGAAGTCGACCAACTTATAAAAATAAAAAATCGCAAAATTTTAGATTTTAAAAAAATGTTTCGAGACTGGATTGAATGAAATATTTTTAAATATCTATTTCATTTGAGTCATTTGAATCGTACTAAATTCGTTTATTTTGAGAAATATAAATTAATATTTGGTAGATAAATTTTTTAAGAGTTTTTAAGCAATTTTTTCTTTTTTTCAAAATCGATAATTTTGTAAAATTTAATAAATAAGCAAAAATTTATGCATCAACTTATGATGCATAAATTTGATAAGTTTTAAATTATATTTTTAATTATCGTGATAAATCTGGAATTGACGAATTTTGTATCGCATGAATGATAATAAATGCAAAATTTTCAAAAACCTTTCAAAATTCTCCATTTTCATCAAATTAGCTTCGCATGCATATTAATAATCATGAAGGAAGTAAATTGGCTCATTGGGATGCTCTCATTTCGAAAAATCGATGCTGGCGTTCTACTATCGCAAGAAAAAACTGTTCATCTGGGTAGTGCTAGCAAAATACCTATTTGTGTTTCTATCGTCGAATGGATGACTTCCTGGCAAAAATTGTCTGGTCAAGCCAATTGTCAAGCCAGTGGAATGAGGCCAACTAGAAATAGTGGTGAGTCATAGAAAAAAAAAAGAATTTAATAATTGAAGAATTTAAATAAAATTTACAACCTTTTAATATATCTCAGTTGGATTTTTTTAATGAAAATTCCATGTGACAATGGTAAAATAATTTCATAAACTGAAATCAATCATATAATAAAATAAAATTCATTCGTTCCATTATCTCAAAGCGAGTTCATTAAATCGGTCGATGTATAATTTAAAATATTTTTTAAAACTATGAAGCGACGAAGTTACGCCTAAAATAACATTTATTCATTCGCATACTACTATTAAATTAGCTATTAGCCGGCATAAAAAAATTTTTTCCCTTCATTTTTTTCTAAAAAAATATATTTTTTTCATGCATGTTTTTCCTAATAGCAACAGCAACTATTTCTGGTTAGGCTTACTAGGCTCACTTCTAAGATGAGGCTCTCTAGCCAGAGAATTATCTAGGAGTATTAAAAAACTGGTCTATACTGACTGATTATTTCTGATTCGTCGCTTAATTAGTTTCCTAGTTGGTCAAATATTCTTTCTGGTCACTTACTGATAGAAGGCGATAAGCTTTCTTTAAATGAAAGTTTTAAAGTTTTATTCCCATCGAAGAAAAGGTAATTATAGTTTGAATAATTAAAATATTTTCTAAAGAAGCACAGAATTTAACTGAAAATTTTACTGTATTTTTAATGTATTAACTATTCATTTAGACGAGCGACAAAATTTATGACTCGAGTTTATCATATACGTAAGAAAAATTTCATAATATTAATCAGTATTACTATTATTATCAGCGTACTTGCGTATGAATGCCTCAGGCATTATTTGCCTATCAGTACGGAATTTCATAAAACGTACAATTCAAGAAAAGTTGGACAAAATTTTGAATTAACAAAAAAAATTAACTGGTATGATAATATGCTTGCTCGAAAGAAGTAGGAATTTAATTTTTTTATTATTCATTAATTATATATATAATCTATTATTTTAATTTTATTTTAATTATTTTATTATTATTATTTTAATTTTGTATTATTACTAGTGATAATTATTATGGATTCTTAAATATTTAAATATTAATATTTTAATAATTATTGTAATAATATAAAAAATTCTTTTTTCACTTGTGGTCGGCTTAAGTCATCCTCAGCTCTACCATAGGCCTGAACTTGTTGAGAATATTGCAGTGGGGTAGCAATGCGCTTCTTCTGGATAGAGATGCTCTAGAATCTAGAATCGCTATGTTGACGCTAATTTTTTAAGTTTTGTGATTATAATTTCTGATACTCCAGTATTATCAATTTGAAACGATTTTAGCGTCTGCGCTTTCCACATTTTCTCTAGACCATTTTTCAGCCTAATATTCCTGCCAATATTACTGTTATATTTATCACCAGTGTTGATATTTGGTTATTGTCTGCAATGACGACATTTGATAGGCCAGTAATTTTCTATCCGTCTTGAGAGGATCAAAGCCATATACTCTGCAGATTTTCTATAGGTAATGCTTATTTCAGCCTATAAGAATATCTGCTGAGTATTTCACACCCTACCACTATATGTGGAATTGTTTCTGTGATGTTTTTAGGCAATCTGCGGACTGAATCCTTTCTAGTATGGTCTGCCTAAATGGATCTGCTATATCTATATCAGTACTTACACTCTTTGTGCTAAAAATTGTATAGTAAATGAGAGTTAAACAGTTTCTTCCCATTACGCATCGTTAAAAAAAGAAGGTTGTTTCAAAAAAAGATTTGATATAGAGAATTATATATTAAAACTGCGAAAGGTCTTGCAAAATATGACGATTTGGAGAAAGAAATATTCGTTCAACACGGCTATCATATAAAACATTGCGAAGAACCTTTCCCTATATTAGAGCAATTGAAAAAGCAAACATGTGCCGAGGTTTGCTTTATTTTCATCTGTTGCATGATAATTATTATCGAATTTTTGGCCAGAAAAAATATTGCCGTCAACTACGGTTGCAATAAGGAATAGGAAATGTTTAAGTGGGCAATGGTTCCGATTGCCTAGAGGGCTTATGGGCTTAAATCCGTAGACATGAGTAAAGTTGCTATTAAAAGATTTTGGCAATCTGTTAGCAATTTTAGCGCCATGTGGATTCCTAGAATAGATTTCTAACCATAAAATGTTAAATGTAAATAAAAATGTTACGTTCTGCCAAGGATAATTTTCTTGGAGCAAGAGATAGATTCATATCGACCTGTAAAATAATTGAAAATGAAACAGAGAATCGCTTGGCTTACCAGTTTCCTTCTGCTGGATTAAAAAATTCTCACTATACTTAACAGAGTCATTATCCACTCGATTATCCTATGTTTTGCATTCGCAGAATCGATTTATTTTTTAAGGTTTATACAGACTGGTTTAAAGTTGCAAAAAAATACGATCCAAACTTAAAGCCACCTGAAGAAATTCCACAGTCATATCGAGATATGTTCACGATGAATGGTCATGCAATCGCTACGAAACAGTATATAAAATCTATTTTGATATTTTAAAAATGTGGGGAACTCAACCATAAAGCATATTCTAGGCCATCAGTTTTTGTCAATTCGCTCAGGCAAAGATAAATTCGATGCCAAGAAATTTGAGCCTAAAAAATCTCAAATTCTACCTATCTTTTGTGGAAATTTATTGTGGAGAATAATTTATAAGAAATTTTTTCGACTAAAAAAGTCTTTTTTTTTATAAAATAATTTTATAAAAATTAAACGAATAAATCTTCTGATAAATAAGAATTAAATAGTTTCTTGTAAAAATAAAAAAATTTACACGATTCATAATCGTTTCGACAGTATAATTTTAAGTTATTTCGACGATAGAGGAGTTTCTGTTATACCTATTTGGACTGAAATGTTTATTGCTGAACTTCTCAAAAATCATCCATATTTGTACAAAAGCTATGGAGATGAAGGAAGTATGTTCATTTTCATTAAACATATCGTTCGGTGAGGAATTTTTTGTGAATATAATCACGGTTTAGCCTTAAATTTGAAGGATTTTATTGCAACTTTCGTTTGTGCACGCAGCATTTTTTTTATTCCATGCCTTTTCTTTTCAAAATCCCCCGTAAATTTGGTAACTTTTTTTCCATTTTGTAATGCTTTTGGCAGCGATAATATTTTTTATATTATTATCAATATTTTTACAATATTTTTTCATTTTCATATTAATTTGAATTTTCATAGAAGTTCAAATTATGATATTATTTAATACCAATTCCATTTTCAACAGTTACTCCAATTATTATAAAATTAGATTGAAAATAATGATAATAGGAAATAAAAATCTAACACTGAAGAACTTGATTACGTGGACTTATTGCAGAGGCTGTACATGTGGCGACAAAAGCTTTCTCGGTTCAAGACAAAGTTGGCTTAGTAATTGGATCAATTAGCCCATGGGTAGAAGTTATGTGTCTTAGAAATGGCGCTAAAAAAGTATTTTTTCCAATAAATATTGATATGAATATGAATATTGCTTAAACAGTCATAACAATCGAAACAGTCATAAATCGTTTTTTTCGGATTTTCGGATTTTTCGGATTTGTTCAATATTTTTACCAAATTTGGCCAAATTTTTCTCGTACGCCAAATATATGTTTCTGATTAGAGTAAATAACGATATCAGCAATTATCGACAAAATGTTAACAAAATATCATGGGGCCTATTGAAAATTTATTTGAGGTGATTACCGTTGATTACTACAATTTAACAATTCGACATCCACAAATGCAATATTATCATGCATTACAATTAGCGAAAAATTGGGCAAAGTTAGTTAACTTCCTTTCTAATTTTATATGATAAGAATAAAAAGTAAGCAAATTTTGAATAGAGTGATTTTCAGTTTGATAAGAATTTCAAAATTATTGTTCGTTGAAATAAAATTATTTAAGATTTTTTCGGCAATTTTCAATCTTTTAACATTAACAAATCAGACAATAATTTCTTCGGCTGAGACTTATTACATAGAAATGCGAGGCACTTTTACTCGGAGCTTATTTATTGCACTTTAAGTTATTCGGAGGCTTTCGATTTTATTGTCACATTTTCCAGTATCGAACATAGCGGTCTTGGACGATTCGGCGATCCGATAGGTTTTCAACAAATTTTTTTGCATCATTTTATTATAATTCTAACATTTCAGTACTATTCAGTACCATGCTTGTTAGGAAATAATCAGTTGAATTTGAAATTTTCAGATCCGCTAGGAGATATACGAGAAATGCGGAAAATTCGATGTTTGCTAAATAACAATGGTTTTTTATTCTTAGGTATTCCGATTGGTGTGGATCGAATTCATTTTAATGCAGATAGAGTATATGGACAAATACGATTAGCAATGCTTCTTGAAGGTTTTCAGCAATTTTTTAGAGATTTTCTTTGGAGAAGAAAAATGCTCTTTTTTATTTCCTTCAAAGATTCATTGAGATTTTTCATAAATTTCAGGTTTTAAAATAATTGGCATTTTTTTACATGAAGAAATAGTCGAGATGAAAAATATAAAATTTGGATTTGAACCTCGTCAATATTTATTCGTATTAAAAAAAACACCTATTTGATTTTTTTCCATAATTTAATTCAACTTTTTTTCCTGAATTATTCTCATATTCTATACATTATTTTATATATATGGCGATATAGTTGAATATATACATAAGATTCAGTTGTTTTTTGTTCCAATGGAAATTCACTGAAATAAAATGCCTTCGAGAAAAAATAAAAAAAAAACGAAAAAGTAAAAATTAAAAAATCACGGATAGGTTACATAGGTCAAATTATATAATAATTTGCTACATTAATGTGTCGATAAGTAAGCTTAAAAAATGTGTATGATTAAAGCCATGGTCTCAACTGAGGAAAAGTCGCAATAAGTTTCTTCATTCATTTTCTTTTTTTTCTTAAAGCTATACTATTGCTGATTAAACTGGTTCCCTGGATGAAAGAATAAGCACTTTTGGGCACAAGTTCACAGCAGGTAATAAGATTTTAGTAAATTGCTGTGATGCACTTCGGCCAAAGTCGAAAGTTGACGCTTTGTGATGCACATATATATCACTATGCACATATATAATACATATGATAATCAAGCGATGGTGATACAATCATATCTAATTTATCATAGGCAAAGGTATTATAAGTAACTTATTGATATCCCCCCGTCCCATTTTAGACGTATTAAAGGATTGCAGCTAAGTAAATATAAAGTAGTTTTGATGGTGACAATTCGCAAACATTTCCGGAAAATTGGCTGCTGCTATTTGACTGAAATTTCTTCTTTGGCTTGACCATTTGGTGAAGAAATGCACTACAGAAGAATATATATTGAACAAGAATATATACTGCTTAGTAAGAATAGGTACTATAATTTGCATTAGTAAGAATAAGTATTATAATTTATAGGCGTTTGGTACAATAAGGAATTCGTTACATACGAGTCATTTTCGTTATATTTATTAATGCACTATCTGCAATTTTTCAAAATGTTAGCAAAAAAGGAGTGAAAAGGCATCAAAAAACCAAATTTTTCATGCTACGAGTTTATTCCAATTTGATATGCTATACTATGGACTGACTTGTACACCCCTTTGAATGCCGACAAGCAGTGTCTGTAAAGAAATCTATTGAAGAACATAGAAAAGAGTCTTGATGAGTACCAACTTTGAGAAAGAATATATTTTGATCGATTAGAAAAATGCGTTTCCAAGTCCAAATTCGACGATATTCCTGAAAGTAAAGTATTTTTTTTCCTTGGTCCTATATATAGCTATGTATTCAAAATTTGTTATTTGTGTTGGCAGATCGAAATTGCAATTATCTAGGATTACAGGTGGTACACTTAGTCTCACGGAACGATCTCCACCATACAAGACAGTTTTGGAGGACCCTGACAAATGACAAATAGATATATAATGGCTGCTTCGAATTATTCTATAGGCCTCGTCCTGAACAATTATTGTTTCATGGAAAAGTCGTAATATTGAGAATTGTTATTGATCATCTAGAGCAGCTACCATAATGTTCCAATTGTAGTTTCTAAAGGCAAGTGCTGAACTATTTTACTAAAATCTCGCGAAAAACTATGATTTTCTCCATTCACCCACAATAATTCAAGCGCATCGAAATAATAATGATCAAATAAATAAATGATCAAATAAATGATCAAATTATGAACCAAAGTTTATGTATGCAGCCAAAAAAAATATTATAAAATTTAGACATTTAGATATTTTAAATTTAGACATTTAGACATTTTAGATATTTAAATTTAAAAATTTTTTCTTCATTAATTTCAAATATCTTTGAAAAAACTTGAGAAAAACAATGAAAGCTGGCGAGATACGGGATGTTGACTGAATTTATTTTTTAAATTTTCCATGTTTTATTAGTTATAATTATTTAATCAGAGATCAAACTTTGTTCGCCAATTATCAATTTTGGGCATTTTGGTACTGAAGTACACTTGAACAGGCCTGTATTTTCATTAATAATTTTCCTATTTTGGTTTTCCTTTTCTGATCCTCCTGGCTTTTAATCTCTGACCGAGAATCATCTAGAGACACAAGTTCATCTGTAATTTTGCTTTTTTATGCCCAGTATAAAAAGCGATCGTTTATCAGCTTGGCCTTAATCGAAACAGCTTATTACTTGACAATTTTGGTTCTAATTTTTGTTTTTTGCTTAGTTCCCATTATTTTGTATAATTCAATAAGCCAATTTTTTGTTTGGGATTCTCAAAGTTTCATTCGAAAAAAGAAATGTATTGAAAAAAAGTGCGAATACATTATCGCAAAAATTTTTTATAGATTTTTTGCTTTTGGCTAAGATTTCTTGTCGCTATTACTAAGAATCACAATGTTAATTAACGTGAAATGATATTAAATGAAATGATTAAATATTAATAAACTTGCAGAATTGTATGCCTCTTAAAGGTCTCCATAAACTAGCCTTTTTATTGGCCCTCATCTATCTTCTCAGAAACAGTTACTGGAACTATAATAATAGAAGCCACTGTATTATGACATCGAATCAAACAGATCGACGAAGACTTACTCTTGTAACGATCGAAGGCAGCCTGACCGACAATGGAACTGTTAGAAGAAGAAGAGATATATATCTATAACAATCATATTTGATGGTACTTCAGATCTTGCACCAAATTTCGGCTGTTTTTTCCTATGTATTTCGAAACAGAAAAAAATCACCTATTTAAGCAAACTGTCCCAAGTGCTAATAAAGATTTAGTACGGAATTCCAGTTATTGCAGTTAACAGGCCTCTTATAGCAATTATCTATCGATAATTTTATGCAACAATTAAAATTACGCAATATTATAATCTATGATGATTTAATTAAGTGCTCAATATATTTGTAACAACCACGAAAAAAAGGGCAAAATAAGATAAAACATTAAAAAAAAGCAAGGAAACTTGGATGGCGAGGATTACAACAATAAAACTTTTAATGAACCAAAAACCAATAAATCTCTCGACCAGTTCACCTATACCGCCGCACATAAATTTTTATCAATTTCTTATGAAATTTAATTAAATGATAAAATATCGAAAAAAAATTTAAGAAAAGAATGCATAAAGAGAGAAAATTTCGCTATAAATTTATGCATCTACAACTATCGTTTTGAGGAACTTTTATAGGCAAACGAAAATTATTATAAGCTTTCATCACAATCAACAAATTGTTTATCAACAATTGATTAATATTTTCCTAATTTTCTTTTCTCGAAGGCATATTTAAGTACATATTTTATTTTTTGAATATAGCTAGCGGAAAAATAACGTTTCATGTTATTTTGCAGAAATTTTATATCTATAAAAGCTCTATAAATAAAATAAATAAAATAAAATAACTAAAATTTTAATAAATTTTACATTGATTTATGAAAATCGTATTAAATTGCGTTTTTGAAGTAATTTTTTCAGTGATTTTTTATAATTTTTAATTTATTTCTATGATTATTTTCATTTCTTTAGATTTCACCAAGCAGTTGATCTGATATCACATTTGATATCAAATTATTGTCGATTCGTCCACTAATACAAACGATTGGTAATTAATATTGATAAAAAATAATAAATTATTGACAATATCAATTGTAATATTATTATTATTAATACAAATAAATATATAAATTCACAAATAATGAATAATTATAAAATGTATAAATTAATGCAATTCATATTTAAAATAAAGGTTAAAATAATTCTAATGATAAAATGAGCACTTGGAACTGTGATCCCTAAGCGGTTTCAGCAGGAACATTCCAGGAACAACATCAGAGATTATTTATCTCTATTATTCCATTATCTAACTCTGTTCAGGAGAGTCCACTATTAAAAATTTATAATTAATTAATTAGTAATTAATATAATTGATTTTAAAATAAACAATGTAATAAGCAATACGCAATTTTGCGAACATTCTAATACTTTAATAATTACAGGAAATGGACTAAATGAAATTATTATAAGATTTTAAATTTTAAATTTTAATAAATTATCAATAAATTATCAATTATTAACAATAATTTTTGTTCTTATACATAGAATTAAAATTTTATATAATGGGAAAAATGGAAAATAATTTCGTTCCATTTTTATTATTTATTTATTTTTCATTTCTTTTATATTTATTATTCATAATAAAATTTTAAAATTAAAATTTTAAGGAGAGCTCATCGCTCTCTATTTCTATCAGTAAGTAACTAACCAAAAAGAATATTAGAGGGACGAACCCGAAATAGTCAGTCAGTATAAACCCTACTGAATAATTCTTTGGTTGAAGAACCTCAATTTAGTGGTAATGAGCCTAGTGAGCCTAGCCAGAAATAGTTGCTATTAGAAAAAAAGAAGTAGCAAATGCATATGAAAAAAACATTTTTTTTTGAAAAATTTAGAACAATTAATAGTTAATTTAAATAACAGATAAGAGTATCATTAATGTATTTTATGCTATGTATTTTATGTTGGGAAGAATTTCTTCAACTTGCATATCTCCATATATCTAAGATTTGTTCGAAATCTTCTGATTGGTATTTTTCAACATTTTCCTCAAAACAACTCATGAATCAACATGAGTGGACTATCTGAAACTTATTCCAGAATTTCATTTCCAAAAAAATGATCTACAAAACTTTCCATGATTATCTTTCGTATGTGGTATGAAACGAAATCCAAATAAATATAAATTTCTGCCATTTGGCGATGAATTGTTCAACATCGCGCGATAATTTGAAATATTTAGCACCAAGAAAGTGGTCATTTTTTCAAACCCTTCATTAAATTTAGCATAGCCATTCATTGTACATATTGTATAAGTCTTTTGAAATTTGTTGGTGATATCAAGAATCTACTTTCGTGGACGACCATTCTGTGATTATCTAAAATAATAAAAACAAGGACTACTTTACTAATTTGCAAAGCAACTGTACTTTACAAAGTTCTTTATAATTGGCCATGGCGATATGCAAAAATGACGACAGTTTTTTCTAAAAGTATTCATCACTGCTGGATAGGGCGCATTCAACTCGTTTGTCAAACCAGACATATTTTATCAGGAAATCACTTGGCGATGAGTCGTCAGTTCGGTTTTCTTAAAGGCCTTACTCATCCTTGTGAATATCTAGCGACATCTAATGAAAAATCGCATTGAGGAACAACACACTGGGCCTTTCTACCTTTTTGCTTTCAGCTTTTGGCGACACCACTGCCTGAGAAAGGATGATGCGCCGACAGAATTTGATCATAAGTCATTTTCGATATTCGATGACATTTTATCTTACTAAAAAACCATCGCAAAAGGATTTAATAGAATATTAAATGGTTAATGAAAACTATAATAAATATTCCTCCGTAAATTTCGCAGATTTTTTATTCTTAATTTTCTCAATTTTTTTCATTATTTCGAGAAGTCAATATTTATTAATCAATATTTAATTATACATTATATTTAATCTTAACGAGTTGATTTAAGATTTATAGATTTTTTTTCGTCCTATTAACAATAAATTTTATGCCTTATGACATGATATTTTCTCGATTCGTTCTAATATCGGTATCGGTGTAAAAATATTTTATCCAAATGGTAGAAATACTTGGAGTTCCAAATCATCATATGAAACTTCACCTTTTTCAGTTTTTAGATAATTAGTTCTAAAATATTGCAAGAAGAATGTAAATGATAAAAGATAAACATTAGAGAAAAAATTGTGATAAAATAATCATAAACAATAGTGGGGGTAAATAACGACAAAATAGCGAAACTGCGAATTACATAGCGACAAAACAGCGAAATTGATGTTTTGTTCAGTTTTGATGAGTTTCTCAAAATTACTTGTATATTACACAAAGACTTTTAATAGTTAAGGAACCAATAACTGTAGAATGTAGTAATAGAGATGAGAATCAACAAAAGCACCATTTTATTTTGTAAATTTCTCTTCACATTGAAAGAAAACTATTTACCTTCCAACTTCTTTCTTTTGAGTTATTGCATTTTTTTGTTCTTTTAATATTCAGGCAAACCTGTTTGTGCAAACCTGTTGCACTTGGTCATTAATTTCTGTATCAAAGAAATTTTCCTCCCTATCGCTTTTCTTTTTCCTCATTTTTTGCAATATTAATTCTTTTATCCCATCTTTCTTCATTCATGCGTTCATTTTCATGCCGATTTGAGTTGTTTTTCTCTTCTGCATTTACATTTTTATTTAAATTAATTATTTAATTAAATATAGTACGCATTCAAATGAGAGCGCAGAATAGTTAAGTGGTTATTGCTCACATTATCGCCTTAAGCATTAATATTCATATTCTACCTTAAGCATAAATAAATCTGTCATTAAAAAAAATTCTTACTGTTGGAGATCCACGCAGAACAGCAGACCTATCCAGAAATGATGAGAACTAACCATTTGCATTTGTACATTTAAATGTAAATTTATTGAAATGTGATGTGATGTGAATTTTTAAAAACTTAGTAGAAAGAATTAGAAAAAATTTCGGTAATAAAATGGTCATTTTGTTCAATGACGATAATTTTAATCGAAACAATTTTTTCTCAACAATTTTTCAGTTATTTTTATGGCGTGTCGAGAAATTGTTAAAGAATTGAAAAAATTTCGGATTTTATCGAATTTAAAAAGATGGTTTTGCTTAGCAAGAAAAATTACGATTCAGAAATTTTTTTTGTTATGAAAGTTTTTTCAATGAAAATAATTTTTTTTTTCAATTTTCATATACTATAAATAAAATTTTTATTTTTTTATGTAATTTATTGATAATAATCATTTTTCGAATTGAGTGTTGGTCAGTTATCTGCGGAAATATATACTTAGTGCGTAGAAATTTAGTGTAGAAATTTTGGCTATTGAGCCACTTGGAAATAGAGTAGTAGCACCACTGTATTTTATAATGACTCCTCAGATAGGATCCGAACTATTTGAGTCACTATCCACTCGATCATCTAAGGAAGAATGTACACTTGATTAAAAATAGATGAAAATGAAATTCAAGCGATTTAATACTAGATTAAGTATACCAAAATCGTTATTATCTAGCACCATTTTTTGTTTGAACTGCTCGATTAATCTTTTCGACCACTCAAGCAACCATTCGGAAATGGAAGTACTGATATAAAGTGCGCATATAATGCGAAAATATTCTATTTCCTGAAACATCAATGATTACTTCTTATTTACCACAATACTTTATAAAATAACAAATACTTTACGGTTGTGAAGTTTAATCAGCTAAAAAGAAATTCATGCAGAAATTTGCAATGCCATCAACAATTTTTAAATATTTAAAATTTAGCAACAAAATTATTTCATGAAATGTGCTCTTGCAAATTTTATGAAAAGAATTATTTCTATCAAATTTCTGTTTCATTAAAAGGAAAGAATTTCATTAGATTCCAAATTAATGCATAAAATGTTTTATTCAAAATAGTTGAATAATTAAAGTCATAAATCAATTTTCCATTTTATAATTTTTCCTGGGGTGCTTGTCATTTCTAATTTGGTCCATTTCGCCCCATCGGCTGTTAGAATACAACTGTTCTACTATAGAGGAAGAAATATATCAAGGAATATGAATTGCAAATTCAAAATGCAATTTACAATTTCAAAATTTTTCAGCTGAATTTTCCATTCAGAATCTCAACTAAAAAATTGTCATTGAAATTTTATTCTTTATAATTTCGATATTACAACTATGCAAATGAAGTTTTATAAATATTTATATACATAGCACCATTTTAATTTTTATAAGCGGCCATCGATGCGACAACGTATTGAAATTTATCAATGCAAAAGGTGGTTAGCGATGAGAATCTTTGTCGATAAGTGCCATGCTTTTAAGCAATATCTATTTGTTCCTTCTATCTTCCTATTTTCTTCTTTACCAATTTCGGCTCCTTAAATTCCACTTGTATTTGTATTTTCATATTTTCCATACCATATAAAATATTTTTATCATACTCGTTTAAATTTTTGATATGCTTACACTAAATGGAGATTCTAATATTTGCTGTAATGGCTTATATCTTATTATTGCGCTCAGTAATACTATATTTAATTCAATTTCCTAAATTTGCTATATAAGCAGTGGATTCCTTTCGTCAAACGGCGATATCAACGGCGATGTGCCAACCATGCAGTCTATCAAAATTCTATTCCTAATTCTTTTTACTTTAACTTACTTTCTTATTAATTGAATCTTTTTGTTCATTTACTATTTTGAAAATTTAAAATACGAAAATGCAATATTTATAAAAAAAATTTAATTCGAAAATTTGTAATTATTTGAAGCAAAGAGAATTTTTAGATGTTAAGATAAAACTCGGAGAAGGGGAACACAATTTTTACTTTAAGCCTTTAAGGCCTTTAAGACGCATACAATATAATTATGTTAAATCATTAATATTTAATCGTTTTTTTTTTTCATATCATTTCACGAAGTGGTTAAACTTGTAATTCTTACAAATGAAAGCGACAAGAAGGCTCAACCGATAGCAATAAATCTAAAAAAATTTTTTATAATAATTACACTTTTTTTCAATACAGTTCTTTTTGCAATTGAAACATTGAAAATCCCAAACAAAAAATTGGCTTATCGAATTGAATTGACTTGAATTATACTAAATAATGAAAAGTGGCTAAGCAGAAGATAAAAATCAAAATTAAGACATCAAAATTATCAAGTGATAAGCTGTTTCAACTAAAATAATGAAAAGTGGCTAAGCAGAAGATAAAAATCAAAATTAAGACATCAAAATTATCAAATGATAAGCTGTTTCGACTAAAGCCAAGCTGAAAAACGATCGATTTTCATACCGGGCATGAAAAAAAGCAAAATGCTGCAGATGGACTTATGCTTTTAAATGATTCTCTGGCAAAGACTTCATTTTAACAACGAGAGAAACCAGAGCTGAAAAACCAAAATAGGAGTATAAGGCAAGGAGCAGATAATAAATAGAGGTGAAATAATGAAAAATTCGGTCTCAATTGATTGTCCTCAGGAAGTAAATGAGAAATTAACTTTTTATCGCTAATCAAGAATTATTGGTGGCATTAAAAATAACGGCACCAAGCTATTCGACCTGTTTAAGAGCTTCGGTACCAAAACGATCGCCCAAAATTGACAATTAGCAAATAAAGTTTTATCTCTTTTATTAAATGATTATAATTAATGAAATATTCCATTTTTGGAAAATTTAAAAAATAAATTCTTCAACCAAAATCTCATATCGTTCTCGCCAACTTCCATTGTTTTTCTCAATTTTTCTCAAAGATATTTAAAATTAACAAAGAAAAATCTAAATTTTATAATACTTTTTTTGGCTGCATACGTAAAGTTTGAAGTCCTCACCATTAGTGGTTGAACTCGCCTCGCTGGCTTGTCACATTGGACGAATATGCTGCGGAGTCCCTTGGCGATAGAAATACAGGTGAGTCGCCATCATCACTCGGATTTATGAATATATCTACCTTCCCTCGAATATCATCTGCATTAAGTATTTTATCATAAAGCATCACTTGCGCAGATTCGGCCATTTTTTTCGCTGTTAAGACGTAGAATGATATGGTTAGAAAGATTTTGGAAGCACAGCGATATATGGGGCCAAACAAAAATGATATTTTCTTTACAAACAGGAATGTCGTCGGATCGGGAGACTTAAAAACGTATTACCCTAACCCTAAACGAGCAAAATATATTCTTTCAGGAGTTGATACTCAAGATTCTATTCTATGCTCTTCAATAGATTGCTTTACGGGCACCACTTGTCGGCATTCAAAGGGGTGTGCAAATTAGTCCATGGCATAGCGTATCGAATGAATTAGAATAAGCTGGTGACGTGAAAAATTTGGTTATTTGATGCCTTTTTATTCCTTTTTGCTAAAAGTTTGAAGAATTACAAATAGTGCATTGATATATGCAGTGAAAATGACTCGAGTGTAAAAGCGATGAAAGCTTTATTGTATCAGACACCTATAAATTATAGTACTTATTCTCAACATACAATCATTACATTTGATATGATAATAGCCATATTGATAAAATAATTATTGAAGAATGCTATGTTTTAACTTGTCACCTTTTTTTAAAAATTTTTTCAGCTGAACAGTTTCGTTTTTTGTCTAAATGAATATTTATATATTTACTTAATTATTTTTCCACCTCAGAGTAAATTCTCAAAGTTTCATTTGTTTTCTTGTTTCAAAACAATTCATTTTATAGAAAAAGCTTTATAGAAAAAACTGATTGCAACATATCGCAAAAATTTAATAAATTTATAGAGATAAAATAATTAGCAAAAAACGAATGAAAATGTCCAATATTAAATTAAATTAATGTAAAGCAATGAAATAATTACCATTAAAGATGATTATATATTTCTATTATATATTTCTCTTCTTCTTCTAACAGATCCCACCATTGCTAGTCAGGCTGGCTTCTCTCGTTTCAAGGATAAGCCGTCGATCTGCTTGATTCGATTGTCATAATACAATGGCTTCTATTATTGCCGACAGTGGCATCTGACCACGCCATCTTACCCTTGTAGCCGTTGGAACCAGCCTAATCAGTAATAGTGTGAGCTGCTAGAAGAATGAGTGATACGATCCATTCATTTTTCCATTGTCTATGACCATATTTGCTGGTTCAAAATCTTTCCTGGTTTTCCAAGTCGTGAATCGCTCACCTTTTGGTAGCAACTAAATTGCCACACTGGCTGCCTATTCAAAGTTTCATCGCTTATAGCACATTTTGGCTATGTTAAAAGCCAAAGAATATGCATAAAAGAAATAACGGTTGATATTAACTTTCTTATTAATTCATTGGTATGGAAAATTGCGCTAATAGTCCTATGAGGATAGGGGTCAATCAATTTCGAAACTTATGCCAAGGATATCAAAAATCAGCTGGCAGATAGCCACTGGCTAATACTTAACAGAAAGCAAATTACAATTAAGATTGCTAAATTCAAATTGCTAAAAAGGCTCCTTTTTTGTTTTCGTTTCACCACTCTAATTTATCCCTAATTTATCTGACTATATGTTTGTTTGGATGAAAGTTTTCCATCTCACTGAAGAGGAAAATGAGGAGGAAAATTGGTGAGACCAATTTAATTTTATTTGCCTTATTTTTTTCTGTTATATAAAAATTATTATCGAAAGTGCCATTAACTAAAATTGGAATAAGGAAATGAACAGGAAGTGTCTAAAGGCTATGGTCTTAAATTCGTTAACAGAAGTAAACTTGCTATTTTAGGCAGTCTATCAGCAATTTATTGCCAAGTGAATTCCTGGAAAAAATTTCTAACCATAATAACAGCATCTAAATGCCTATTTAGATATGGTAAATATGGTATGAATTTTTAGAGATTTTTCTAGGAGAAGAAAAATGCTCTTTCTTATTTCATACGAAGGTTCAGTGAGATTTTTGATAAATTTCAGGTTTTAAGTTTTTTTATGTACTATCTGTAATTCTTCAAACTGTTAACAAAAAGGACAACAAATAGCCAAATTTTTCACGTCACCGGCTTATTTCAATTCATTCGATACGCAATGCTATGGTCTGACTTGCTCAACCCTTTGAATGCACAAGTAGTGTCCGTAAAGTAATCTATTGAAGAGCATAGAACTCATTCTTCATGAGTACCAATTTCCGAAGGAATATATTTTGTTCGATTAGAGTAATACGTTTCCAAGTCTTCCAATCAGACGATATTCATGAAAATAAAATACGCCACTCCACTATTTTTTCCTTGGTCCCATATATAACTATGTGTTCACAATTTTCCTAACCATATCACTGTACATTTTAACGGCGAAAAACATGGCCGAAAAGCGATGGTTTATGATAAATTCTTAATGCAATTTTTTTAAGAGAAGATAGATACTCGTGAGTCCGGACGGTACTGGCGAATCACCTGTATTTCTATCGCCAAGGAATTCCTGGCAGAGTTATCCAATGCGACAAACCAGCAGGGAGAGCTTAACCAGTAATGGGGAGGACTATTCAAAAAAAAATACTCGTGAGTTTCTATCCGCTTGGTGGATACAAAGGATATAATTTAAAGGTAAAGAGACTGGCCAAGTTTCAAAGCTATATATTAGGATTGCGCGTATTATAGCCAGATTTATCTTTTAAGGCTGATTTTTTTAAAGCGATTGCAAAAGGGCATTGTCAGATGAAAGTAGATGTTTCTACCTGAAACTAATCGAGCTGGAGCTTTCATCATTCGCTTGGACACTACGTATGACAATGGACTAAATCGTAGAATTAGTTAGGTGAGATGAAGTAAGACAAAAATTTTCCTGCATAAGCCTAATAATCCAATTTCTCAATAATTGTCATAGTAGGTCTTTCTTCTTAAAATTTCAAATTAAGATGTTCTTCCAGTCATTTGGTGCAAATTCTTTTTCATATCAGTAATCAGTTATCACATTCTTAAGAGAACAAAACTATGAGACTATATATATAGTGTTGGCCTTTTGAATAAAGATATATTATTATATTTATATTTGTTATTTGTGTTGACAGATGGAAATTGCAGTTATCTAGGATGACAAATGGCCTACATAGTCTCAGTGATTTCCATTATACAAGGAGGATCCTAGCTAATAGACATACCATGGATTATTTTATAGGCCTCGTTCTGAATAATGATCTTTATGAAAAATGCGAAATAGTTTCCTATCATCGCGCATCAAGCGCATCAAATTATAAACCAAACTTTGTGCAGCCAAAAACAAAATTTAGAGACATTATTTTTAAATATCTGAGAAAACATGAGAAAAGCAATGAAAATTGGCGAGAACGATATGGGATTTTGATTGAATAATTCTTTTATTAAATTTTCCATGAATGAAATATTTCATTAGTTATAATAATTTAATCAAAGATAAAACTTTGCTTGCTAATTATCAATTTTGGACGATCATTTTGGTATCGAAGCACTTAAACAGGTGGTCAAATAGCTTGGTGCCGTTATTTTTAATACCACTAATAATTCTTGATTAGCGATAAAAAGTTAATTTCTCATTTACTTCCTGAGGACTTTATTATTTCACTTCTATTTATTATCTGCATCTTCCACTAATACTTCTCCTATTCTGGTTTTCCAGTTCTGCTTTCTCTCGTTGTTAAAATGAAAAGCCTTTGCCAGAGAATCATCTAGAGGTAAAAGCACAAGTTTATCCGCAGCATTTTGCTTTTTTTTATGCCCAGTACGAAAGTCGATCGTTTTTCAACTTTGCTTTAGTCGATTGGCTTCAGCTTATCACTTGAAAATTTTCATGACCTAATTTTAATTTTTGCTTTTTGCTTAGCCACTTTCCATTATTTTGTATAATTCAATTCAGTTTCTTGTTTGGTATTTTCAATGTTTCAATTGAAAAAAGAATTGTAATGAAAAAAATTATGAATGCATTATTGTAATAATTGTAATTTTTTAGATTTTCTCCTTTTGGCTAAGCTTTCTTGGCGCTATTTGTAAGAATCACGATTAACCTCATCGTGAAATGACCTAAAAAAAAGACTAAGTATTAATGAAGTAATTTTAATAATTGCAGAATTAAATTGTATGTCTCTTAAAGGCCTCCATAAAATAGTCTTTTTGGTGATTCTCATCTATCTTATCACAATTGTTTTGCAGTTATTGGAACCTAAATTACCAAGCGTGTCTGTGCAATATGCAAGTAATTTTGAGGATCTATTAAATCGAAGAAGGTAACATTTTCGCTATTTTGTCGCTATATAACTTTGTATTTCGCTATTTTGTCGTTATTTTCCCTATTATGCATTATTTTATATTATTTTATCACAATATTTTTCTTTAAAGCTTAACCTTATTATTTATATTCTTCTTGCAACATTTTAGAATTGTTTATCTAAAAACTGAAAAAGGTGAAGTTTCATATGACGATTTGGAGCTTCAAGTATTTCTACCATTTGGATATAAAATACTTTTACACTCAATACCGATACCGATATTAGAACGAATCGAGAAAATGTCATGTCATAAGGTATAAAATTTATAGTTAATAGAACAACAAAAAATCCATAAATTTTAATTCAACTCGTTAAAATAAAATATAATATATAATTAAATATTGATTAATAAATATTGATGACTTCTCGAAATATATATGGAAATTTAAAAATACAAAAATATGCGAAATTTACAGAGGAATATTTGTCATGGTTTGCATTAGCCATTTAATATTATATTTGGATATGAAATAATTTTATTATTAGCAAAGTAGTCGTTGTTATTATTTTAGATATTCACAGAATGGTCCTCCACAACAGCAAATAGTTACATGATGTCACCGACAAATATTTCAGAGAACTTGCATAATATATATACAATGAATGGCTATGCTAAATTCAGTGAAGGGTTTGAAATTTTTCTAATTAAATAATAAATATATAATATAAATAAATAAATATTAACTAAAAAATATATAAAATCGTTAACGAATATAAACGGCTATTTTCTTGGTGCTAATTAATTTTAATTATTCCAAATAATCGCGCGATTCTGGCCATCCATCTATGCTTTTTTTGCTAAATGGCTTTGTGGCAAAAATTTTTCAAAATTTTTCAATTAAATGAATTTCATAGCTGATTTGCACATATAATATTTCCTAATAAAGATAATCATGGTAAATCTGATGAAAAATTTCTGGAATAATTTTCAGATATTCCACTGATGACGATTCACCAGTTATCTTGACATGGCGTAAGGAAGATATCGATAAATATCAATCGGAAGATTTTGAACAAACGTTATTATATGGAGATATGCAAGGTGAAAAAATCTCCTCTACGCCATAGCATGTTACTGATATTTTTATCAGCTATTTGATCTTAGGAAATAGTAATAAAAATCCTAAGTATTAAAGTATTCTTCATAGGAAAGTGCAAATTATAACGAATGCACAACTGATAAAAAAAAAGCACTTCTTTCAGAAGCTCTTTATAATGCCATTTGGTCATATAAAATGGATGGAATGGAAGGATTGGTCATTGGATCAATTGTTCCTTGGGTGGAAGCCAACTGCCTGAAACATGGAGCTAGAAAAGTGTTATATTTTAAGATTTTTCAAATAATTTATTGCTAAAATTGTTATAAAATTGTTATCAAAGTATATTAAATTTTAAATCAAGTCTTAAGCACTTCACGCCTAGTTCCATTGAAGTGACTCATTGGCAAAATTCAAATACAAATTTTGTCCGAAAAGTCAGCAGAGTGAACCTAACAATGTTGGCCGTAAAAAAAATTAGAGTTTCACTTAATAAATCAAATATTCTAGTCGTATCAGCTGAGATTCAATTTTCCAACGAGGTCCAATTTAGCTTATACTTAGAAAATTCCTTAAATCCAAAATTATTTGAATCCTTAAAAAATTTCAGAATTCTGCATTAAAAATTTTGATATGGATGAGTAGGCGATAAGATGATAACTTTAAAAATTTATAACTTTAAAATAGCGGCACATTCTTGGTTAAATACATTAAAGAACATTAATGATAATTATAATAAAAATAATAATAATAACAATAATTATAATTTGGCCATTGAAATTTTTATTGTTATTAAATATTAAGTTTTTATTTTATAAATAATGTCCGAGCATGGCGTATAACCATCTGCTTGGATAATAAATAATTGTCAAAGTATAAAAAATTTGCACAAAAAAATCCTTTATTTTTTGGAATATTTGAGTATATTTGATTATTTTTAGAGAATTCCTTCGTTTTAATTACTTCGTTTAAGATAGTTGCAAGTGGATTTCATCGTGTAAATGTCGATTATCCTGAATTAAGTTTTTCTTCACAACAAGAATTAGCTTCTCAGTCGATTAGGTAATAGGTTTTGCCTAACAACCTTATTGCATTATATGAATAGTTATTATTATTTATTATTTATAATTATTATTATAGTTATCATTTATTATTAATATTGGTTGATTGGTTAGATTATGCTAAAAGATAAATGTCAAAAACCACAGAAGGCATGAAATATAAAAAATAATTCAGAGACCAAAAGGCTGCGAAAAACGCAGTTAGTATGGTATAATATAGTAAGCTGAATTCTCCACCAAAGGCTCTGGTCTTTACTCGAGAATTTATTTCTTAATTGTCAGTACTTAATAGTTTATTGTGTTGCATACCTAATGAAAAGTGCAAACTTCAATAAAAAATCTAGAAGTGATGATAGTTCGCAATTCGGAAAAACGAACTGGATTAAATTTATTAGGTACAAAAAAAAAAAAAAATTTCCTAAATAATCAACCATTTATATCTAATAAGAAATATTTTAGCAATCCACAATCTTTTGATTTTATCATCATGCTTTCCGGTATAGCGAGCAGTGGTCTAAGTCGTGACAATCATGGTAATATCTTTTTTTTGAAAAAAAATGAAAAATTACTTTCCTCTTAAATAAAGTTCTTCAAAGCTTATATCTGGTCATGAATTTCAATTTTTTTAAGTTTTTTTTTTTTCACAAAATAATTTTAGATGAATAATTGAGCGAGTTGGAAATTTATTAAATAAAGCTAAACTCAAAGTTGAATTTATTTATTCGCTGTGAATTTAATAAATTTATAAGTTGAAAATCTAAAATATTCGCTTTTTTTTTTATTCTCAAATTTTTAAGAAATGAACGGTGATCTAATGGAAATGTTACGGCTTCAGTGTTTATTGAAAAATGAAGGTCTAATTTTCATAGCCATTCCAGTTGGCAAAGATCAAATTATCTACAATTCTCATCGAATATATGGACCATTACGATTCTCAATGCTTTCTGAAGGTAAAATATCCCTATTAAAGCTCTAAAAATTTTAAAAAAATTTAAAAGGATCAATGCTAGCAAATACGCTTGAAAATTGTTTATTCCTTGCGGCAATCAAAATATTTGCACTTAGATACATCAAAAAATCTGAAATAATTTTTAACCACTTAGTAGTACTGAAATACTTTAAATAAAATTTACTGATCTTCGAAATTCGATAATTTTCATATTTTTAATTAATGCCCATTCGAATCAGAAGTAGAAGGCCTCAGAAAAAGCCTTAAAGTGGCGTAAATCTTTTTTCGAAAATATCCATAAATTTTTTCAGCCGTTAAGAATTATGATTATTTTGTAATCTTTTTATAACCTTCTATTAATTTATTGTTTTAGTAATTATAATTGTAATTATAATTCATAATTCATAAATATAATTTAAAATAATTATAATTTAATTTTTTTTTAATAATTCTTTTTATTTTTAAATTATGAAATTTTTCCAATTTTTAAAAGCAATTTTTATCTTTTCTTATCTTCAGGACTATTTTGAAATTTATTTCACTATTCCACTTAAATGCTTTTTTCTTTTTTTTTCAGGATTGCAGCTTTTAAGTGTATTTTCTCGAGAAGGAAAAATTCCTTTCAACTCAAAAATATTCATAGCAAATGAAGCAGAGGGTTGTATTAAATCCGAACTTTTATTATTTGTTTTTAAAAAAATAAAATAAAATTTAAATTATTATATGACGATTTTTTATGAATTTTATTTCGCTAATGTATTATTAAAATATGGAATTATTTGATGTTTTCACATCAAATTTTTCAAATAATTTTCTATTTTTTTATTACACAATATTATTTTAGATTTATTTTAGATTCGAACCCTATGATTAATTTCTTCGCTCTTTGTAGTTTTTATTTAAATAAATAAATAAACATTGATTCATAAAAATTTTATGCAACAATTCGCAAAATTCTCGTTTCTCTTTCGTTTTTCTCTATGATAAAAAGAATTTAAGAATTTCAAAAAATCTTAAAATATTTTTAAAAACTCGACAAATTCATTACGAATTTTTGATAAGAATAAGGTTTCCTAAAAATAAACAAGTTTTATATATTTTTAAATATATATCTATATTTATATTTGCTGTCCTTTAAAATTTTAGCATGCACTTTCAATAATATAAAATTTTTCGACAAGTTTGTCGATTAAATTCGTTTTGTCATTCTTTAATTTAATTTTTCCATGGTAACCGAATAATAATTTCAGAATATGAATAAATAAATATCTTTATGAATCTTTTTGCTGAATTGTGAATCGCTATAAATGAAATGCAATAACGATTAATTTCTTGTATATAAAATTTATTAAAAAGTACTTATGATTCCTTTAAGAATTTATCTAATGTAAATCGGATGCATTTTCGCGAAATATCGCAATTTTTCGCGGAAAATTGCGATTATTCGCGAATTTGATTTGATTTCGAAATTTTCATACCTAATTTACGAAATCGAATGATTCACCGTTGGTTTAGGTGTGGTATATTAAAAGTACGATTCATGCCTTTCCAAATTTTCTCACACTTTTCAATGTTATAAATTATTTAAACTTTACAATTTTAAGGTACAATTTCCAATATTCGTGAATCATTTGGCTACAGCGAATGATTTAAACATTCTTTTCGTGCCCTTCGACCGATTCGCTCACGCATAATAATTAATTTTTTTGTTTTATAATTTTTTTTATAATTTTTTTTTATTTCTATAATTTCTATAATTATTAGATTTTTGCGTAATCTAAACATTATTTAAAATATTCTTTTCAATCAATTAATTTTTTTGCAATTTAGATTGGAAAATCATTTAGATTTAGTAATTCGAATCAATAATAATTTAAATATTTTTGAAAAAAAAAAAGAATTTGAATCTTGTAAAGTTACAATTATTATAACGAATACTTCATTTGCTAGGTTTTGTCTTAATTTTTTTTTAACGATTAGAACCTCTCACAATTACTGGTTAGATTCGCTCCGGTGGCTTATCGTACTGTAAATATGCCGGAGAGTCCCTTGATGATAGAGGTAAAGGTGAGTCGCCAGGATCAACCTGATCACCCGGACTGGGGGATATAGAATTTCATGCGCTTCGAATTGAGCAACAACCCACTAAGCCATCCTATCCCCAAGTAATGTGGATAATAAATAATATAAAATAATTGCACAGCAGCCCCACATTATTATTATTATTACTATTATTATTATTTAGTGCTTATATTTTTGATTACAATGACTAAATCGTTGTGAATTGCCATAAATGAGATTTCAATAACAAATTAAATTACAAGTCCAAATACAAGAAAAAAGGACGATGGATTTACTTAAGGATTATATTTTATTAGCGAACAATTTGAATTTATTTTTTAGGCGAATACTATTTCGATAATTTTCAATCATTTTTTAATGTAAAATGCTAGAATGTTGGTGCCTCTGAATAATTTATTAGTTCTTCGTAAAAGCGATAATCCTTTTGAAAAAAAAGTTTCAATTTAGAAAATTAGAAAATTATCAAGTAAAAAATCATAATTTTTAATGGAAATTATTAAAATGTTTTTTTAAAATTAATTTTCATATTTCGTTCAGTCTGTTTCGATTATAATTTTCATTAAAAATTTTTCATTTTCTAATTTTATGCAAATTTTCTTATTCGGCAAAGAATTTTTTTTTCACTTAATTTATATAAATTATTTTTCACCCAACTTTTCTATTTATCACTTATCACACCATTTATGCAATTAAATTACTTATCACTATTTATGCAATTAATTTACTGGAACCTTGTTTATTATAGCATCGCTTATTTCAAAATAGGTGAATGAAATAAGATAACAAATAATTGTAAAGTAAAAAAAAAAAGCAAGAAAATTATGAAAATTTGTACTGAATTGATTTATACTGAATTGATTGATAATCATTATTTACTGAGAGGTCATTGACCTCTCGTCAGATTCTTTATTAATATTGTGTGGAGATAGCGCTGATTTCTCTTTAAAAGTTTGCTTCAGCCAAGAGTGAACTCAAGGCCATCTCGCGTCCTATGTTGTTCCATTTTTATAATTTACAATTTAGTTTTAGTAACTGCTTTATTTTATTTATACTGATTTTTAATAATAATTGTGCTTCGCTGCTATTTCTTTTTTTTCTGCTTACCAAAACCAAATCTTCCATAGGGAAATTTAAATTTTATTGAAATGAAAATCTAATCGTAAGTGATTCCATTATGAATTCCACTAAATTTTAAATTTCTTTCTTCGCTTTCGTTTCGATAGTACCAATAAATTTTTAGAATTTTAAAGTTTTTTTTTTCAAATTTTCTAAAGAATTTACAATTTATTAGATAAATAAAACCGATTATTTTAAGTGAAATGAGAAAAGAACAATTCTCTTTGAACATTAAAAATGTGCTTGAGCGATAATAAAGTAATTAAATAAAGAGATATTTCTAAGAGTTAAAAAAATCCTCGAAAAGAATTCAAAATTGTGATTTAATGATATATTTGAGAGAATTCGATAAAGGAAAAAAAGAAGAAAAAGAAAATGATAAATTTTCGCAATTCAGTGCCCTCTTTAAAATAATAATAAAAAATAAAATTTTAAATTTATTACCAATTTTTTATTTCTTGAAAAATTTTATTTCTCACAATTATTTGAAAAAACTTTTTTTTCCTCTTTATTTAGAGTATTTTTCGAATTTTTTTATTTAAATTCGGTATAATTCAAAGAGACACCTGAAAAATATGTAATTTTTACATAAAAAATTCAATAAATTTTTAATCGAATTAAGCTAATTAGACAAATTTTTTTCGTTGAAAAAAATAATCAAAATAATCTCTTTGAAAATTGATCTCTGAAAACTGATAATTTTTTTTTTAATAATTTAACCACAAATTTATTTTTATTTAACCGAATTTTAGCCAGAACTCATCAATTATTAGTTTTTAACTAAGCTATATCAATATATCAGCTTTATATCAGTTATCAGTTATATATCAATTTCCAGTTTTATTAATATCCGTTTTTACTATGTTTAGCATTACGCACTATTACAAGAATGGAAATCTTTCACTGATGAATAGAAGAGTCACTTGGGGATAGAAGTATAAATGCATTACTAGTTTTTTTAAAATAATTTCTTGCTGACATGGAGTTATATCCAGTATCTTGCAGATTTGCTCTTGCTTAAATCTTGAACTGTGGTACTTGACATGCATTATGTTTCTCCACATTGACTGTAAATTGTATATTTTAATTTATTATTAATTTTTTCCTAGAAATTTTCTATGAGATTTCTTTGAATTTGGTTCTTCTTTTTTTTCACATAGTACCATTGCTAGCATTTCTTAACTATTAGATCTTTTCGCGACAGAGAGGATATAAATATAGTCGGGTCTTTTATAATATTCACTTTCCATGTTTACTACTATCAAAGAACACGAACCGGGTCCATGATGTTTGACATTTGTCGAAGCTCTATATACCAGTTGTTCTTCTTATCCTCGGCATGGTGATTCAATTGTGGAAAGGAAGGGAAATAAATTTAACGAAAATCTAGATGAATCTTCAAATTTTGAAATTTCGATTAAATTTTTGGCAATATTTTGTAAATTCTCTCACATTCTTCTCTCTGCAAAATGATAATTCAAATAAATATTGAAATAGGCGTTATCAAAAAAATCATTGTGATAAATATAGCGATATCATTTCATATTGTTGCATTCAGTTTAAGGCATCTGATGAAATATCACATTTTTACGCTTTCCATAGAATAACATTATTGCCTTGGGCGGAATCGAAACAAAGTCGATTCAAGCTTTCAGTCAGCTTTTTCAAAACATTTTATTTTATATCGATCACTGGTAGTTGGCTTTATTTTTATCCCAAAATCCAATGTGTCAGCGGGCCAATAATTCGGCATGTTTTCAAATCCTACCAGGTAAAAACTAAATATTTCTCTCCCATTTTATTTTATAGCGTTTATATTAAAAATGTTACGCTCTATTCATTTATAAATAGTTAGAAATTTCCGATTGCAAATTTTTTTTCTATCTTTTCAAAGTTTATTAATTAGAAATAAAAAGATTTTTTTATGCTTGGCTTAAGCTTATAGCTTTTGGTATTAAAATTAATTATATTAGAGATTAGTAAAGCTAAAATTCGAATGGTTTCCAAGGCTTTTTTTCTAATTTTCTCTTTAAAAATGATTAATTCTGCTTTGAAATTTTTTTCTTATCAATTTTCAATTTTTTATCAATTTTTTAATAAGATTATTTGATAATAAGATTATTTGGTAGATCTTAAAATAATGATTTTATGTACAATTATTAATTTGGATGCAAAAAGGCGGTTCAGGAATCGAGAACTACCATCTTCACTTTACATTCTTAAATCCTTTATAGATTTTCTCAAATATTTCCTTAGCATATCCTTGTAACCTCATTGTTCCTCCTTATATCCTCATACCCTTATACCCTCATATACCCTCATATACCCTCCTTTACTCTCCCAAATACCCTCCTTTAGATTTCGTATACTTCCACGGTGAGAAATTTTGACCTACAAATTTATACTAAGGCGCGCTTAGCCTTGCCGTAATCGGCTATAATTTTTATCGGCAACGAATCCTTACTCGTTGACCTCCTCAAATCTTATTTTGTTTTATTAATTCTATAAAACTACCATTGTTCCTTATTTCCTTTTTATACCTTGCTTAAATTTTCTTTGGTCTCCCTATTGTTTATTTAATACCTCTCAAATCCTTCCTCTCTCTTCCCCCCCCCCCCCCCCCCCCCCCCCCCCCCCTTCTTCAATCCATATTTCTATAATTATTTGTCATTTGTTATAATTATTCTCTGACTAATGAACTAAAAAGTTTTGCTCATTCGTAAGAAAAAATTTTTCTTTTAGTTAGTAAAAAAAATTGAATTATTGAAAAGTATTTTGCAATTTATTTCGTTCATTTGATCGTTTAGTAATTTCCCTTAAACATATAAATGGGTCCATTATTTCTAATTAAGTTTGCTATGATTGTTAGTGTGGTAGGGGATTTTCACTAGGCAGTCATTTGAAAGCAGAAATGCAAATAGGTCATCAATTTTTCAATGGCAATTTACACTTATTTTTAACATGATTGTATGAGCTAGTACCATTCAATAATTATCTTGGATCCATTTTCCCACAATTAAAAAATAATCTTTTGTTTTCTTTTTCTAGATTACATTAAAAGAAATAAATTATTTATTATTATTTAAAAAATATTTAATTTTAGTCAATTATAGAATTGTACAAAAAATAAATGCTTTCATTGTTCCTTATGAATACCAAGGAGAACTAATTTAGTCATAAATTGTTCATTTCGAAATTTCTTTTCATTGAAAATCAAGGTCTTTGTTTGACAATTTAGGCTGTGGAATATTAATATTTTGAAGATGAGAACTCTTCAGAGAATCATTCGAGGATTAAAAATTACAAATGAATGCTTCTGCGAATTTCATTGGCCTCGGTGACAGTGATGATGAATAAGCTAATTTTTTTCAGCCAATAAATTTTTCAATTTTAGCCAATAATTTTTCAATTAATTCTAATGTATAGCACATTAATCTCATTTTTTAAAAAAAATCGATTTAACAATTAATTTATTTGAAATGAATTTTTTTATATATATTTGAAATCACCAACATTACCATTTATAATTGGAAATCGGCTCAATTATTGCTCAATTCGGGGCGTTGATGCTGAAGTTCAGCTCCCCACAGGCGTAGACCTGTCCAAAAATCCTTGCGATTGCCCTGTGCCTCTACCGTAAAAAGACTCTCTGGCAAATTTGTCCAGTGCGATAAGCCAGTGGAACGAATCTAACCAATATTAGTAAGGGTTCTCAAAAAAAATCGCATGGAGAAGTTATCAATCACAGTTGAGGTGAATTTAGTTATCTTTAGCTTATCTTGCTAGTAGTAAACCTGTCAAAAATCTGCATGATGCTTACCATCTAAATTTTACTCCTTTTTTCTCGTTTTTTCTTAAAAAACTTATAAAAATAGATTGGTAATGTATTTATATATTTTTTGCAATATTCGTAGCAAGGCTCAATAAAGCTCAAATAAGTTGCTTGCTATTCTCATTTTGAACCGCCGATGCTGGGATTTTCTCCCGATAGAAGTAAATATACCTTTCAAAAGTCTGCATGATAGTAGCGGCTCACCTTATCAAATGGCCAAAATTTGTCAAATTGTGCAGGCTATCAGAACGAGTCTAACCAGAAATAATTTTAGAAAAAAAATTCCCGGATTTATTTCCTATCTATTTAATCCATTTATTTTCGAATATTTATTATTTTTTTGTTGGAAAATTCGTTAAATAAAAAAAAATTTTATATTTTTCAATATTCTTTTAAATATATTTAACGTATTTTAAAAAGTTTTTTTTTTTAATGCGTAAAATTTTTTCTATATAATAGGAAATTCAATTGTGAACGTAAGAAAGGAAACAATGAGTGAGGAAGAATTGAAGCAAAAAGCGCGTAAAGAACTTCAATCAGTTACGAATCCTGTCGAACGTCTCCGTCTTCAGTGCTTTTTACGTGGAAATGCTGGTATAAAATCTCTTGCCAGGTATCATATATCGTTAATTTCTTTAAACGTATTATTAGAATTCTGAAAAAAAAGGAGAGAAGAAAAATTAATGATTGACAAAAGGAAACCGCGTGATGATAGCTATCGCTGTTGTTTTTATCAAATCGCTTATCTATCTTCGTCTATAAATTTGAAAAAATTGATTCTTTTTTTTAATTTTCACTTAAAAAAGAAAAATATTTCACTCAAAAAATTCATTGAATTCAAAGGTAAATTTTAAAAATTAATGAATTTTGTCGCTTTGCTAATCTATTAATCAATAGTTTTACTATTCATATTATTTAAAATTAAATTTTGAAACTTCTAAGAAATAAGAATTTAAAAAAAAAAAAATTAGTATCGCTCACCGAACGCATTGAAAATAGCTATGAATTTCCGGATAAGATTAGCAAAAAGCATAAATTTTTAAGAGTTTTTTTTTTTCATGGAAATATTAGAAAATAACGATAGTATTCATTATTGAATGCCTTAATGGAATGGAATAATGGAATTAATTTAGATCATTCCGCATAATGGATGATAATGAGAATCGATCAATTGACCTAGCTGAATTTAAAAAAGGACTGGCTGACTTTGGTGTTACAACTAATGAAAAAGAAATCGAGGCTGCTTTTAAACAATTTGATAAGAATGGCTCAGGAGCTATCGACTTCGATGAGTTTATTAGGACATTACGAGTAAAATTTATGCGAAAAGCGATATATCTAATACATAGTGATAATTCCTCTTTACAAATAGAAACAATTTCAGCCACCAATGTCTCAAACAAGACTGGCGGTCGTCGATGCAGCTTTCAAGAAACTGGATAAAACTGGTGATGGAGTGATAACCATAGATGATTTGAAGGGCAATTATTGTGCTGATAAAAATCCACTATACGTTTCGGGTGAAAAGACAAAAGAAGAAATAATTACTTATTTCCTAAACAATTTTGAAATTGGAAAGCATGTCGATGGAAAGGTTAATTGCTTAAATTAATTTCAAAAAATTTGAATCCAAGCTCTCCATTATTGCATCTGCAAAAGCGAATATCTATAACGTAAATAAAATATAAAAGAGTCGATTGAATGCAGAAGTACCAAGTAGTATGTCAGATATAAATAGTATAAGTCATTTCCAATGCATCAGTTTGTAGTAGATACAATGGGTCAGTGAGTTGTTGCTCAATTCAGAGTGCCAGTGCTGGCGTTCTATTTCCCGTGGGAGTAAAGCTGTCCAAAAATCTAAGTGATGCTGGCACCTGTATTTCTATCGCCAAGAGATTCCCTGGCATGTTGTGACAAGCCAGCGGAGCGAGGTTAACCAGTGAGGACTCTTTTAAAAAAAATCTGTAGAAATAAATATTTTTTCTTTCTTTTCTTTTGAAATTCTTTTGAAATTTTTTATTGGATATTTCTCCATTATTATTCAGGAAATTGCGATTATTTAGATAACTTTATATCATTTTCTCAACATTTTTATAAGTAGCACTTATTTCAGGTAACTAAGGACGAATTTCTTAATTACTATGCGGGAGTATCGGCATCAATCGATTCAGATGCATATTTTGACTTAATGATGAGAAATTGCTGGAAATTTTGATAATTTTTCGAAATTATAATGAAAAATAAAGAAGAAATTTCCTTTACGATAATCACTACTTCTCCTCTCGTTTATATATTCAATTTGAAAAAATGGAAGTTTTCATACTTAAAATGCTTTAATATATTTAATCTTTAATAAAATTTTAAATTAAATATTCATATGAATAATATTTATTTTGAATATTGTTTGTTCATGAAAATTTTATGGAAAAATTGTTCTCTCATGGATTTCTAAACTTTTTTTTGCAAAAATGGATTTGAATTTTTTAATTTAATTTTTATTATATTGAGAACATTGGATCAATGAATATTTTAAATGAATATTTTGTTGTGATCTTTAAAAATTCCTTAATTATAGGTTTTTTTTTGAAGAATAAAAGTATTTTTATTCATTTTATTAAATAATATATCGTTTTTATAATATATTCCTTTGTAATATTTTCAAAAATAATATAATATAATAATATAATTATTTTTTCAAATATCATTATTATAATAAATTATAATTATCTGAATAACAGAAAAATGATAGCAAAATATTTTTATTTACGTATTTTAATTGTTTATTATTATTACTTACTTGAGATTAAATTAAATTAAATTGTTTGAATTAAATTGAGATTTTTAAAAATTTGGATCCAAATCGCAAATCGGAAATCTTGGATCCAAATTACAGATCGAATTTTATTCAATCGAACCCAAAATCGTTGCTGAATCATTTATAATTTATTTATGCTTATATATATATATATATATATATTTATATACATAATGAATATGAAAAATGCCCAGGGTTGACAGATTAATTAGAGATGTGGAAAACGAAAACCTATCTCTATCCAGAACAGTGCACTACTTAAATTAGCTGAGAATTATCAGAATCCCTAAGCTTTTAGGCTTTCGGGCCTAATAGAGGGTTCAAAGGTTTAAGAATGGCCTCATATCACCCACATGTAATGAGAAAGAGACTTTTTTAAATATGTAATATTCAAAATGTTTTAATTAAATATTTCAAATAATTTTTTAAATATTTTAATATTTTCCACAGAATCATTTCTGATTTTGCATATTTCCCATGCGTATTCGCAAATATAAAAACATTTTTTATTGGAATTTAAAAATTGGAAAGATTCACATATTTTAACGTTTTTTTTTACTGAATTCAATATTGAATTTAATTTTCAACCTGTTTTCGAGAAATAAATGAAAAATATCCATAAAAATATCATTTAATTTCATTTCGAATATTCTTTTCCAAAATAATAATTCTAATGGAGAAAATTTGAAAATTATTGATATGTTGTAATGTTCACAACAATCGACCATTGGGAATTTGTTGCTTTTGCAAAGAAAATTATCTGAAAGAATTTTTTTATAAATTTTTAGGAAAATTTTTAAAGAAATTTTAGTTTATGGATAAAAATTTAATGTCAAATTTAAATGGAATTTCAATAGGAAAAAATAAAATTCGAATTTAAAAATTTCTAGAAAAATTTTCCAGTTTATTTAGTAAATTATTTGAAAATTTTTTATCATTTTTGCAATAACTATCGGATTTTTATACTCTATAAAATACAGCATATAAATTAATAGACACTGAATATTTGTATTAATTGATATACTAACAGTTGGCTGGTCGAAATGCATCTGTAACGGATTCAATTCGCTTATTTGTACATTCTTAGATTGAGAACAATCAATTTTAATTGGAACTTCTAAAGTCTGAAATATTGGATTATTTTATTATTGTCATTATCATTGTCAATGCTATCATTATCAATACAAAATAGTATTGATAGAAATAATATTGCAAGCTGATAATTTGTTTCATCGTTCATAGTCAAAAAAATTTCACCAAATAATTTCTACTAAAAAATTTTCATTTATAGAAAAATTGATGCAAATCGAAAATTATTCTGTTATTCCACCAGTTTCTTTAAAATTTACATCTTTTAATTTTATATCTAAATCTGACTATAAAATAAAATGAATCATTGCTTAATTTCTTTACTTTATCTTTATAGATTTCTGTTTTAAAGACATAATTAAAGAGGGAAAAGAAGTAAATAAAATTGTTATAATTCCACTTCTTCATCAAACAATATTTCTAGTTTGGCTGGAATCAATCGCTATTAACATGAAACACTCCAAGATCGTTTGGAAATACGAGCATAAGCCAAATATCATTTATCACCTATATTTCTTTCTTTTTTTTTTTCAAGAGATTTGCTTTCTTCAAGAAACAAGAAAGAATAGAGCAATCGACATGTTACTTGATACAATTATTATTGATTATCCCGAAATTATTATTAATATTAAAAAATATTAAAATTAAGCTCATTCTGCATTGTTTTATTCAATATACTCTCATTTACTACTATTTTAATTATTTTAATGGTTTCCTAATAAATAAGTTTTTTTTCTTCTTAGCAGTAACTCTTCATTCTTTAAAAAAAAACAAAAAGTACAAATACAATTTTAATAAATAATTAAATAATTGAAAACGAAGTAAGAAAAATAAATTTTTGATAGAAGCAAATAAACAACCATTGGAGAAGACACGCAAACGGCGAAATATTCACATTTCCATAGCTTTATATTGGAGTTGATTTCTGGTGCACAACATATTCCATTTTTCCAGAAATATTCGATTAAAGTCACCAATTCCCGATTGGAAAATGTTCGAAAATCAGCTTCTAAAAATTCGATTTCATCGTTCGACGTGACGGTTATCGAACAAGGACAATTCTAAATTTTCGAATTTTATCATTATTTTAGAATTAAACATTTTCAACAGTTAAAATTTTTTTGAAATATTTTCTTATTTTCTTCTTTTAAAATTTTTTAAAATTTTATTTGATATCTTTTAAAAAATCAAAATAAATTCTGTTTTTTTTTCTAAGAAATAAATACTCACTTTCGCCTTTATACAAGAATTTTTTCATCATCACCATTAGTCTAAGGTGATTTTAAAAATTAACCAATATTTCTTTTTCTTCTCCTTCTAATAACTCGCATTTGCTAGTTTGCTTCCCTTCCTTCCCTTCCAACTAAGCTAACCCATCTATTTATATTTCTATTTTCTTTAGCGAAAGGATTTTATCAATTGATAGGACCGCCAAATCAGAAGAGGTAGAAAATTTAACCATTTTATTTCAAGCTTAAAATTATAAAACTTATATAATCTGTATGGTTAAATGGTAGGGGGGTAGAATGGCTCAGTGGGTTTTTGTTAATTCTGAATACTGATGCTGAAGTTTTGCTCACCACAGGAATAAACCTGTCCAAAAATCCGGGTGATATTGGCAACTCATCTATATTTCTATCACCAAGGGACTATCTAGAATATTTGTCTAGTGCGACAAGCTAGTGGAGCGAGTTTAACCAGCAATGATGAGAAAAAAAAAAGGTCAAATGGTGCTACAAAAGAAATATATTGGTACTTTTTGAAGAATAAGTTGTTCATTGTAGCCAATACAAAATAGTGATGCCCATGTATCATCCGTTGTTTCACTTGTTGACATGTCAAGCTGAAAACGAAAATTTTTGTGGCTAGCTATAATACTAGGAAATTTCGTATAGTTTCTCGATATTTCATCTAGCTTTCCTGACTTAGTTTTTTCACTGTCGAAATATCATAATTACTTATAATTAATATATCTATCACCAAATCATCAAATGTATCTAAAAATATGAACAAAAATTATCAAAATTTACGCAAAAAATACGCAATAAAATCGAAAATATTTTATTTACTTTTCTGTTTATCTATTTTTAAAATTTTTAAGTAATTTATCAATTTATCAATTTATCAATCTTTAATCTCCTACAGTTAAAATACCGAATATTTTTAAATAAACCAAGAATTGGTTGGAATTTTTTCACAAAAAATTTGCCATTTTTCTCAAGCGAATTTTCAGTGAATTGAGTTTTTCGAAAAAACATAAGTTAATTCTGATGATTATAGAGCAGTGTAAAATTATAAAATGCGTTTTATTTAACTGAATATTTTCAGCGAAAGTTTATTGTTTCTGAGTAATGAAGAGTATCACCTAAAATAACACCGTTCGGGGCTCAGGCCAAGTTCTACGCTTAGTCCGAGGCTTAGCCAAGGATTTCGCCAAGAATTTCTCTGATTCGACTTGCACAATATTCTTCTTCTAATATCTCTTATTATTATTGGTTAGGCTGGCTCCAATAGTAAGATGCTTCCAAGCAGCATGGTGCCATCGTCGACAGTAGTAGAAGCCATTCCTTTTTCCATCGTCTAAAATTTCTACGAAGTAAGTAAGTAAGTACCACCTAAAGAATATTTGTGAAATTGCATGCATAGTGGATTTGGCGACGACAGCAAAAAATACTATAAATGAACATAAATGAAAAGCATTTATTGTGAGAAACTATCAAAGGAGATAGGTTCTTGGAATCTAAATATATGGAATTCAATTTGTAGGGCAGCCAAAGATCTGGTAAGTCTTCAAAACTTGATAAGTTCAAAGGAATTTCTGCACTCCACAATCGAAGCTGTCTCAAACATTGAATGAAAGAACAAAATTTGCCATGGAGAAATCAAATAAGTTTCGGTTTCACTTCAGCTTATACGATTATGGATAAAAAAGAGGAAATAATATTGGGCGGAATTATAGAGTTTGGTTTTCTACGATAATCTTAGACATAAATGCCAGTGTTAATATCAGCCAAGCCTAATAAAATGCTTCAAAAAATACAGGCCAAAAATTCAAAGAGCCTGACTAGGAAGTTGCATCTAATTCACCTTTTAATCCTAATTTTACTCTTTTTTCCCATTATCATTTGTTCAGTGTCTGAGATATATGCAAAAAACATTCCTTTCTCTTAGCAAACAACCTTAAAGGATATTGTAAATTCAATGATATGAGGTTATATAAAAACGATTTTACGAACTATTTTTTGTTTATAAAGAATTATGAAAACCGCTGATAATTATATAATTATATGATAACTATATGATAATCATTTAATTACTTCATATAACTGATATTATCTGGATTTTTTATAAAATTTTTATAAATTTTAACCATATTGACAAATCTTTATCAGTATTTTTCTTCGAATGGCTCGCCATTATTGGTTAGACTGACTCCGCTGGCTACAGGATAAAACGTATCCAAGCTATTCGGTTTAATACTAGTTAGTATCTCCTGATATTCGTGGCAGCGTTTTCAGACAATATGACAATTGTTTCCGATATCAAGCTAATGCACTTCCTACTATGCCCTAACGTAGAAGTGGTTGACTTTTGGAGACATTCCTTTAGTTTGGACCAGTATTCGCTTGCCGTTTCAAAAAAGTCGTTAATATTTATGCCATTGAGATACTTCAATAATTTGGATTGAAATGCGCTCACTGTCCCCGAACTTTTTAATTTGAAATAACTGAAAGTTCTTGGGATGCTGTTTCTTGTCAATTTTATGTGGATCTTTGCTCGGACCATAACATGACCAAAAATCGTCCATTTCAACGCCATAGGAAGAGCATGGAACTCTTCCAACGGTGACTGACTGAAATATAATCAATTTAAAATCCTAAGCCTAAACCATACCATTAACACCTCGCCGCGTGTGCAGAGAGGAATTTCCCTCGAGAGGCTCTTTCTTTCGAGCAATTATCGTGGCACGCGAGCAGAACGTATTTTTAAGCCTTGAGGTCGTTCAACTAAACTTCTATTGCTTATTGCATGTACCACCAGGCTGACAATAACATGGGCATCGGACGTTGTATAAAGAAAATCTAATCCTTCTATCATAGAGTTATTTAGGAATGTAGTTACAAGTGGTTCCCAGCAACCATCTGGATTTTTTTAATCAAGTCAGGTTTGCTTCTATCACAAGACAAAATCAACAAAAAAATATTATAGAAGGATAAAAATAAAGTAAAAAATAAAAAAAAATTTGCTTAATATATGGGTAAAATATAGATGTTTATTGTATTTTATATAATTTAATTAATATCATTATTGATCACTTATTATTTAATAAAAATTTATGAATATTTATTTCAAAACTATAAGATTATTTCAAAATTATAAGATGCGATAAGAGTGCTATTTAAAACGTCATCAGAACATTAAATTTTTTTAAAAATATTTATATACATTTATATTTATATATTTAAAAATATTTTTCATTATTTTAAAACAACCATTTTTATCAATAATGATTTATAATAATGAATTAATTGCCATTATTATCAATATAATTTTTTTTTGATAAGAATTTTGCAAGTAAATAAGTAAGTAAGTGTCTAAATTTTATAAATAAATAGCACTGTTGCAAGTTCCTAAATAGCATTTTTTTTAGAAATCTCTGTATAAACTCTTTTAGCCATACAAAATTAAAAGGAATTTTTTGAGCTTTTTAAAACCATATTTAACTTAAATCTATTGAATTTCATTTTATATTTGCTATTCTCAACGCTTTTATTTAAATTTTTTTTAAAAGCAAATACTATTTAAATATTAGATTGAATAAATCAGTCGTCATCGTTAATAAAAGCAAAATATAAATATTTAATAAAAAATATTCTTTTCATAGTCAGTTTTAGCTAAAAAACTTAATCATTTCGTCATTTTGGAATTTTTTTTAAAGCCTAAAAATTAAAAAAATTAAATTAAATTAATTAAAATTAAATTAAATTTAATTTAATTAAAAAATTAAAAATTAAACAAATAAGTAATAATATTTCACTTAAACAATTAAATAAAATGCTTTAAAATTTTAAAAATTCATTTATTTAGTGAACTATTACTGAATTAGAATTGAACTAAGTTACTCATTAAAATTAAGTTCAATTTTATTTTATCTTATTTTTTTATTTTATTTTATTTTTAGTTCATTTAATTTTAATTTATCACTTTCATTTTCTATCACTTTCACTTTTATCACTTTTATTCTATCACTTTTTTATATATCTCACTCATATATTAAGGTATTTTATATATTTCACCGTGGTACCAGCGGTATAAATTAAATCGTTTATTTTGTTACCATTACTCTTATTACCATTGCTGAAACGGCAATTTTTTAAAATTTTTTAAATATAGCACAATTATTTATTTTCGCACAAAATTATTTTTTTTTTGCATAAAATTTAAGAAAAATGAATTGTGCAGATTTAATATCTGATGCACGGTTGATTTTTTCAAATATTCTCTCCATTTTTTGGCTAATTTAACCAGTTGAACGAAACGTTTTAAAAGCAGAAAGTACTTCTAATTATTTAGATTTTTCCAAATTTTTGGCACATTTAACATTGGAAATTTCTCCTATAATTTTTATTTTATTTTATAATATCTTAATTTTACTTTTTATATACTTAACCTCAATTATATAAAAAAATATGAAATAATTGATTACTTGATGTAATTCGATAAAAGTTTGAAGGGTTAGTTCAGCATTCCTACATGTGAAAGTATTAGTGATTATTGACCATTCCTAAAGAATCCATTTCATTTAATTATTGCTAATTATTATTTAAAAAATAATTTTATAATGGAGATTTTCTGATGGCTATTTTAATTTGAAATTTTCTAAAACTTTATGCTTATATTTGTATCACGTATGAAAAATCTTTATAACCTTATCAGTAACATGATCATTACTGGTCACCACGTTATAAATATCAAATTCGGTACGATTCAGTGTTCCATTTTCATCGAAATCAAATAAATCGAAAATATTTGCTAAAGTCATCCTAAAAAATTTAGGTAATATTATCGGATAATCGAATAATTGATAATCTTGCAGAATATTCGATTGAATATTTGATGATATGATAACGTTGTTCTTATGTCTTAACGATTGGTTAAATTTCTTAAGCACTCATTGAAATTTTCATTATTTGAAATGTTAGTTATTATTTTGACATCCCTACTTATATATATTTGCTATAATGATATAATGATAAAATTGATAACAAAATATAGTTCGTTGAAAGGCTAAAAAAATATTAAAGTATGAAAAATTTTTAAAAAAAAATCATTTGATGATATTTTTTGTTAATTTGACTTTATTTATCACTCATCGATTAGTGGATTTCGTAAAATATTATATAAGAGAATAATGAATTTTGAATGAGATTAATTATGTAAATGACAAAAAAACTTGATTTTCTCGAACATTGGTAAAAAAATAAATAAAAAAAATTGAATTGTCGTTCTCTATACTTACAGATATTAATTTACTAAATATAATTCTTAAATCGACTAATTAATTTGTTGTTCAAATATCTCTCTTACTTAGATAATAATAAAATAATGCGATTTCTAAGTATAAATTTTTCCATTTCATTGAGAGATTATCAATAGTTTATCCGAAGTTATCAATAATTAACTGCCAAAAGAAGAGCAAATAATCTCTAAATTAATCCATGGAATTAATCCATAAAGCTTAAAGCCAATAAAACTCCTTCGAGCTCCGAACTCTTCAAATGTTTCTCATCATCGTTTATAGCTTTCAACAAATGTATTTTCTGGTATGGCAAAAGATAATAATACCAGAAGACTGGAACAAAACAATTCCGCTTCCAATTCCTAAAAAAGGACATACTGCGACAATTACCGAGGAATCAGCCTACTGGACATCTCTGGAGAAATTTTCTCTTCCCTTCTACTAAATAGACTCATGGCAACAAGAGATGGAAGAATGCGTCCTAACTGAGCTCAGACCGGAACGCGGTTTTGCTACCCATCTCTTTGTGCTAAGAAAGGTGCTGGAACATCGCTTCAAATACCAGCAAATACCTAACATCACTTGCTTTGTCGATTTCGCATCGACTTCACCTTCGATTCGTCTAAATAAGGCAGCGCTCTGGAAAGTGATGAAATGTGACCGCGGCGCAGAGAAGATCATTCTGCTCACAAAGGCATTCTATCAGCATACCCTAGGTCTATTTGGCGAACTAACATACTCTTTCGAAATAAGAACTGGTATCCGTCAGAGCTGCGTCCTTTCCCCTACGATATTCAATTATGCAATAGATTTGATAATGGACACCGCTTGTCGGTACTCATGAGGTATGCAAATCAGTCCAAAGCATAGCATCACAGACCTTAAAAATGCTGATGATGTAGTCCTTTTCGCAGACATTTAAAATAAAATGCAAATAATACAACGTGTCAGCAGCGAGAATCGGATGCACTATAATTAGCTCGATCTTCCTATATGGCCAATGACAATGGAAGATATTAAGAAGCTATCATCATGTTTTGACTACATATCTAATCGGAATCTAAAACTGCACATTTCATCTTCGCTCAAATATCACCTGTATTAATAGAGCGTCGCCTTCACTGGTTTCACATATTCTCCGTTGTCCACCACAAAAGTTGACGCATATTTCGCTACATGTTGAACCATGTAATGGTGTCAAAAGAGAGGTAGGCAATCAAGACCTGGACTAATACAGTCAGGAAAGATTTTGAAAGTATAGGGGTACCAACGATATATGACGATAGAATAAGGAATGACTTCTAGTACTACTAGCAATGGCATCTGATCGGATCGGATTGTGGACGTCTTAATCCTATAGCCAACTGAGCCAGTAATGGTGAGAAGAAGAAGAAGAAGTAGTTACTAGTTCGCAACAAATAAGTAAAAATAATTTCTATTATTAACGAATTTAATGATATCAGTTATATTTTTTACCTTCAATTTTTTTTAAATTTTAATAATTAAACTTATAATTAATTTAATTTAATAAAGTTATAATAATAAATTGTGTCTATCATAGTCATTTGTTTTATTATTAAAAATACCGCCGAAGAAAAAAAAACTAATCGAAAAAATAATCACAAAATAATCACAAATAATGCGTTCTCACAAAAAAGTACGGTAGTTGCTAAAACATAATTAATATGATTTCAATTATTATAAATTTCTATCCATGCTGGTGATCCACTGTATTTTGCGATGTGACTCACGGATTTTCTGATCTGACAAAGCAACGGATGAGCCTAGCCAGAAGTGATAAATGTTCTTAAGTGATAAGTGATAAATGAAGAAAAAAAACAAAAAATTCGATTTTCTAAAGTTATTATTTAGAAATTTTAAAAATAAATTTGAAACTTCGGATTGAAATGTACGAAAAATTTGCTTTAGATTTCATTTAATGGTAGCAGTTAAAATATTGTAAGCTTATTAATTTAATCGAAAACCTATAAAAATATTTCTTTTATCAGTTAAAAGCCAATTCCCTTATTAACTATGAATATAAATTTTATAACCTGGGCTCGTCAAAATTAGATAATGATTTTAGCTTAAAATTTTGCACTGACGCTAGCATTTCATCTATATCTATATATTACGGATTAGTTTTAATAAAAATATAGCTGATATACAGCTGAAGGGCCTAGTATAAATAATAGGCTAAAATTATTTAAATCTATCCTTAAGACTAAATTAATGAAAATTTTTAAAAATCCAAAATTTTTTTATTTGCACAATTAATCGGTGGAATAGATAACCAAAGGATGTTGTTTGAGCGTATCTAATTTCAAGACGAAATTAAAAACATTCCCTAGTTTCAATTTTTTTCCTTTTCCATAAACCAGTATTTTCCCTTAACCAATTTTCATGAACCAACAATTCTTATACCCTCTTTTTTTAAAAATTTTTTCTTTTTGGATTGCAGTTTTTTTGTTCTTTGACATTCTTAATTAGGCTTTCTTCTAGGTTTTTTAAACAGATTAATTTTAGGACTGATTTTCCATTTATTATATATTATTCATAGTGATAAAATCTTATAGCGCCAAACTTAATGCATTACTACTATATAACTCGGTTGATTAATTAATATGACATTAAAATATCTCTTATATCTCTTTACTTTCAAATTATTTAAAATTTAAAGTATTTGAAGCATTTAAAATTCACTTTCTTTAAAAATTTTTTACTTTTTCTTTATATTCCCTATGTATTACAATAAAAATTATTTTTTCTTATCAGTGCATGAATAGCAATCCATGTTTTCCGCCACAATTCTTGTTTTTAACACAAATGACTATTTTTTGAAAAAGAATTTACTTGAAATGCTTATTAAGTTTGCCATCCGTATTCATTAATTCAGCTTTATCAGCTTTATTATTTGAATTTGTCGAAATTATTGAATTTGTGCCAAATATATGAAAAGTTATCGAATATTTACCAATTGGCAATTTCAATTGATCAGTGCAATAATTCTAAAAGAAATATTTTTAAGATTTATCGAAAATATAGAAAATAAAATTATAAATTTACAAATTAATCGGGAAAATTATAATACCAAAAGATATATCAAAGTTGGTATTAAAGTTGGTATTCTTTATTCGTTCAAAAAATTCTAAATTTGCTTAGAAAATATTTTTTCTTAATGAACTGACAGAATTGAAACAGAAAATTTGAAAATATTTCAACAAATTTCGCCATAATAAAACTTCATTCTTCTGAATAATTGAATTTCTATTTCCTTATGTTCGAACTGATGAATTACCAGATTTCAAGAAGTACCAATCGATCCTACCGCTTATATTATTTTTGTTATTTATATTATTACTTATTTTAATCATTTTTATAAATTGGCTATAAAAGTTTCAAAAAAAAAAACGAAAGAAAATATGTAGATCTTGCATCGAATTTTCGTCGTGTTTTTCTTTATTTAAACTTTTGTTTTCGAATAATTATGCAAATAAATAAAATGATTGTGGTTGTTCATAAATGGGAAAAATTATGAAAAATCCTTTTTTTTAAGCCAAAAGTTATTAATTTTTTAAATTTCTTATGTAAAATTTCTTATATTTTCTAAGAGTATTTTTCTTAAATACTCTTTACCTATACACTCTTTTTCATCAAAAATTAATTTACATTTCTTATTTCTTATTTCTTTTGCCTTATACTTTTTTCTATTTATAATATTTATATTATAAATAAATATAAATAATTAGCCTTTTTTTCATTTTTCGAGTAATGCTGATGATCCATCACTAATTTTGTCCACAAATGACTCTCCAGTTATTTAATAATTAATGGAACGAGTCAAGCAAGAAATAATCAAATTCTTAATCTTTAGAAGAATGAAAAAAAAATAGAAGATGGAACGGCTGATTTCTAAGTTATTCTAAATCGCTAAGTTTTTAAATCGCTGTATTTCGTTTGCAATTGTAAAAAGACGAGGAAAAATGCGAATTTCAGAAAATTTATTAAAAATATCATCTAAAGGGAAAATGATTAGTGAAAAACAAACAATTAAACGAATATTTTTTAAATTCTCTTTGGTTTTTTCTTTTTTTAAATCGCTTTTCATTACGCCAGCAAAAATATTTTGTTAAATTTTAAAAATTTTTAACTTATTAATGCCTTTAATTTTATCAAAATCTGTCAATCATACAATTACGAAACTAACGTTGCTTTCTAAATTTTTTATAAATTATATTATTGAATATAATTTTTATAACTTTTTTTTCTTATCATTTATCATTGATAAAGTAAAAAAAAGTGATGAATAAAAAACGGAATCATCCAAATTTAAAAAAACATAAAATTTTTTTTTTAATAAAAGATTGAATCATGTGACTTCTTTTTTTGAATAAAACATTTTTCATCCTTTCTCATCTTAAAATTATTATAATTATTATTTCTCTTATTATTATTTTTATGAAAACAAAAACATCCCAACATTCTTCAATCTCATTCATTATGGATAAAAGTTTTTCGCGAATGCAAACTCACTTTATCATTGAGTCGATTCGTAATAGCCATAATTTCACCACTATTTATTTCACAGATAATAGCAAATAGTTGATTCTCATAAGTAGCGTTTGGCATTTGATCATCTTTGATACAAAATTTTAATTAATTCTTGTGATCGTAATTTATGATATGAAATATTTATATATTTTTATTTATATAAAAATTATATAAAAATATTTTTTTATTAATAGTATTTTATTAGTATTAATAGTAAAAGTATTTTATTAAATTATATAAAACTATATTAGTTATATTTATATATTTATTTGTATTTTATTTAACTTAATTTATATATTTACATTTATTTATATTTATGAATTTATGTGTATTATATTTATGTTAAAGTAGAATATTAACTCGTTTATTTCTAAAGTAATCAACTTTTTTTTTCAATTTTCTTCATGAAATGAAGGAATGAATTAATTTCGATTAAATCGCTAAAAAGATTGAGAAAATTTTTCGAAAAACTCATTTATAAGCAAAAAAAAATTGATAATTCAACGATGTTTTTCATTTATTTTTGTCTTTCATTTAGCTATTATTTTTTTTAAATTGGTTTTCGTCGATTTTAATTTTCGCAAATATCTTTTATCGCAATAACGATGATACGTGGAATAATAAACGACCAATTAGAATAATTATAGAATTGTTTAGTTCTATTTCTAATTCTATTTTAGCTTAAAAAAGTAAAGCTAATTCATTAATCGAACCACTAGAATATTACATTATATTAAATAATAATTATAATATACTAAATATTATAAAATATTACCGTAAAATTAGTCGTTTTAGTCATTTTTTTTCATATTTAATTATTTAATTTTATTTGATTATGAATAGGAAGGCTAAGGCTAAGATTCTGCATGATTTATATATATATATTAAATATATAAATATTTTAGAAATTATCATATTGTCAATTGTCTTTGAAAGATATTAATTAGCAGATTAGTCGAAGATGATAAGCGTTGACCTCTTTTTTCATTCGCATTAGGAGTTCCAATAAGCCGACTAATAGATATGGGAAAAAATAAATCGAAAGGAATTTTTGTATTAATATAAAAATGCAAATTTTTTTTTTCTTAAATTCCGTAACGTGAAAAATCATTTATTTCTGAATTATTCAAAGAAATAGAAATAAATAAGCCATAAAAAATTTCATATTTTATTTGAAATATGAATAATAATTTTAAAAAAAAGAGAACCAATAAGGGAGCTTATTGAGATTCCTATATTAAAAGATGTTTAGCGCTTATCTCTTACTGTTAGTTTTGCTAGGAAATTTTATCACTTGACTACAATAATGCAAATAAGATTTTTTGTTGGGTAAGAGAAAGCCTATTCCTTCTTGTTATCAAAAATTAATAAATAGTTTTTCACTAATAATAAAATGTGAAAAGTTTAATAATTGGAATTTTTGGAATTAAGAATTAATCATAAAAAACTGTAAAAATATTTAAAACGATAAATTTGTTTTTTTTCTTGTTCTGTTATTGCTATTTGCAACATCGTTCAAGAAATCATTTGGAAGAGGAATCTCTCAAGAAATACTCGGATTTTATTTTTAATGATAGCTTATCAAAGAATTTTTGATGAAGTTTGATTAAAGCAACAAGCCATTCGAACATCTAAGCTTTTCTTAGAGACGCTCTCTATTTTATTAATATTTATTATTAATAACATCATTATTATTAATATTTCATTGGCATAAGTTGATTAAATGGTGCTTCATGTTGATGACTAATTTGAAGCAACAAGCCATTCCGAGTTTTATCATCACCTTCTAGGGTTTCTTTGGAGATGTTTTTTATATTAATATTTATTATTAATTACTGTTATTAATAATATTATTGCTAATATTTTGTTTTGATATGAGTCGCTTAAATAAACTCTATTCTATGATAAGAAAGCCTATTCTTTTTTGTTATCAAAAATTAAATAAATAATTTTTCACTAATAATAAAATGTAAAAAGTTTTGTTAAATTATTATTTAAATAATTGCAGTTAATTTTCTGTTTTTTCTGTTTTAACAAATGGAATTCTGACCAAGAAAATTTCTTTTGATTATCGAATATTTTTGAATTTTACCTCATTCTTCAAGCAGCTGTTTTGATAAAATTTTTTTTAGTAGAAATATATATAAATATATATAAATATAAATTTATAAAATAAATATAAATTTTGCCATTTGAAATGACTTCTTTTTTGGATTAGCAGACTTCTTTTTTCAAAAAATCTACTTACCACTTCTCAATAGTTCAATTTCCATAGAAATGTTTGTTTCTTGGGTTATATTAAAACGAAATTCTAAGGTGCGTGTCTCCTGTTCATCGGTGTGTCGAAATGCTCGTCGACGTATCTAAATTCAATGTTTTTTAAAATAAATTAATTATTAATAAATAATTATAAAAGCAAAATAAATATTATATAATTTCGAAAAATCTCGTCATATTTTTTTTTTTTTTTGTTTTTAAAATGAAATAATTGAATAAGTTCACCAAAGTTTTTTAAATGTTAAATTCATTCAATTTAAAATAATTTTTATAAAATAAAAATAATTTAAAAATTCGATTCGGAATTCCGACTCGATTGATTCATCCTTTTAGATTCATCCTAAATAAGCCTTAGCAACCAAGAAATTTTACCAAATACATTTTTACATTTTTATTCCAAAGCTTTTTCAAGAGTCGAAATAACTTTTCTATTGTTATATTTTTTTATCCGAATAATGTAAGGGCAATTATAGATCACATCCTGTGGTACTCGGTATAAACTAAGATTTCATAATCAGCATTTTATTTCTTGAAGAGAATTTGCAAAACTCGAAATTTTCTTAAAATCTTCTTAAAATTTTTATTTCTACTGTAGACTCGGAATATAAACACACACTTAATTGAGACTGGAATTGACAGGCTCGAAATAACTCAATAATGGCCAGAAATTTTATACAGTAAATTATTAAAAGATGATCGATGGGATAAAGAAAAAAAATGAAAAAACAGAAAAATATTTTGGTTAATCGAACCGTATAAAATTGTACGTGATTATCCTCGTTCCTCTCTCCATCTAAAATATTTCATTCTTATGATTTCAAATTCTTCTAATTATTCGATTTATTATTTACACTGAGAAAATTCTTTTCATTCCGGTTATCCGACTATAAGCTTACCTTTCCAACCTTTTCACTTTCAAAATACCATTAGATTTTTACGGTTTCTATGCTTAATTTTGCATTAGTCCAGACTATGTGCTAATATATTCAAAATATTTGCGTATAACAAAATTTTAGAGATTCTCATGTTTTTTTATAGTTTAACCTAATGAATTTTTTCATTAGATTTCATGAAATTCATCCATATTTAATCGTTGAACTATTTTTAAAATAAACAATTTATTAGAAATAATCGTCCTTAAAATTTTGCTAGCAATTAGCGATTTCTAGATTTCTATCAATTAGTGATAGTGAGAGCGATAAAAAGCAGTTATAGGCAAACAATGATAATTGTACTTTTTATTTAGGCTAGATAATTAATTTTTTTTTTCGCTAATAAATAAACACTTTTTCAATTGTTCATTTTTTGAGTTTTTATAAATATTAAAACTAACAATAGCATTAATTAATTAATATCCAATTCAAATATGATAAAATATAATAATTCACCTGTTTTTATCACATTCTGTTGATTTTTTTCATTGTATTTATCGGTAATATTTTCAATAACTTTTTGACGAATTAGCTCTATTTCACCGAATAACTTAAAATTATTTATTGTAACAAGTAGATTAATGAGGAAAAGTGTTATTGAACTAGCATATATTTCAAATTCAAACTTTTAAACTTTTTGCTATATCAGAAGAGCATTTTCGGTTATATTTTAAATTTTCAAGGCTTTTCCATGCTCCAAATTCCAGTTATTTTTTAAATTTGGACTCGAGAAACCCTCGAAATCTCAAAGAATATTTCAGAAGATCGTTTTTTTTTTTGAAGACAAAATCATTTTTATGTTCAAAATTTTTAAAAGTTTGCAAGGAATTGCAGAATAAAAAGTTTAAGAACCACTGATTTAATTGCTATCTGCTTTTGCATATTTTAATTAAACGTTATTAACGATTATTTGCAATAACTAATATTGCATTCGCATGCATTTTGGAGAAAAAAAATAGCTGAATATTGAGCAAAAAAATGAATAATTTCGGTAGCGAAATAATTAATTGGAAAATATTTGAAATTATTTAGAAAATAAACGAAAATAAAAAAATTTTAGATAAGAAATTTATGAAAAATTTTATTAGATTCATTTTTTTTTCTTTTGAAAATAGAAATATTAAAAATAAAAAATCATACTCGACAACCATCGAATGCCGTATTCATTCCATAAAAATTGATCAGTTTTTTAATTTTTATTTTCATTTCTTCATCGATATCATTTCTCTATAAAAATTATTGCGCTTTTCTATTTCTTTTTTTTTTTCTTAAAATGTATTACACAAATTTTGTGAAATTTTTAAAGTGGAATTTAAGTGGATTAAGGAAATATTGATGGATTTTTTGACCTTTCATAATTCATTTTCTATGTTTTCTTGGTATTTATTTCTTAAAATTTAAAAAAATTTCTAAATAAAAAAATTCTCGCATCGAAAAAATTATTGGTATATTTAATGCTCTCATTGCTAGTAATTTTATAAATAATGAAATCTATGAAGTCTCATTTAGATTAAAATATTAACAGAACAATCCAATTAAATCAAATTCAGCAATAATCCAAATTTATTTTATTTCAAATTTTATTATTTTAGATTTTATAAATTTCCTATTATACATACAACTGCAACTGATTTTACTTGGAGAAAAGAAAATTCAATCAAATTGAATCAAAATTTGGATGCTGCTGGAGATTCCACTTGTCTCTTTCTCCAAACTAAATAGCGAAAAAGTTTGATTGATAAAGGAAGCCGATATCAAACCAGAAATGGAGAGTTCTATCGGAAGAAGTAATTCTCATAAAAATACCATAAGCTAACTAGTAAAAAGTAAGGAATTGAGCACTATAGTATATTTTTTCAGTATATTTTAATTCATCTTCATTTTTATAGAACTTTATTTTAAAAAAAGAAAAAGAAGTTTTTTGCGAAGTCCTCAACTATTATTATTTGTTATAATTATTGTTTTTACTGTTTATTATTATCGTTTATTTATTTAATATTATTTATTTATTATTGTTTATTATTATTTGTTATTATTGTTATTTTTACTGTCATCATTGTTACTGTTATTATTAATATTATTAATATACAGTATTATTATATTGTTATAATATTATTATTAATATATAATATTATTATTAATATGATATTATTATTAATATTAGGGAATTTAATGATGTCTACAAAAATTTCATTTCATTTCATTTCATTGAAATTGAATTTTTCCTATAATCAACAAAGAAATTTATTATTTTTTGGCTATTCTAGGCTATAGAGTAAGCTAAGAAATATTATTGAGGAAGTGTAATAGAAACAAGATAAATTACATATTAAATTTTATAATCTAAGAAATCTTTCATTTTAAGATTTCATATAATGAACGACTATATGTTTAAAGTAGAAATTCTAACAAACAGTTGTTTATTATCTAATTTTTCTCATATTTTCATATAATTATTTATTTATTATTAGTTGCTTAGTATTACTTGATTTAATCGTCGAATAATGCTTGCATAAATATTAGACGTATCGAAATTCTCTTCGATTCGATTCCATTCTTGCTCGAAATTAATAATTTGTAGCGAATTGAAAATTTCTAACGCTTTATCAAATTTTATTTCATTCGTATTCGATTCTATAATAATAAATTTTTCATTAATATTTCTTTCTTTCTCATTTTTTTTCTAAGAGAGCACATTGTTTTTGGTTAATGAATTCGTTTTGTTCTAATCTAATATTTAATGTGTGAAAAATTTTGTTAGAGAGTCGCTTAGAGAGTCGATAGAAGTGTTCGAGATTTTTTGAAAGATAGGTTTATTCTTGTAGATAGTGAAAACTGACTGACAAATGAGAGCGACTACCTATCCGCTAGACCATTCTATTTTTCTAATTACCATATGATTTTCTTCATTCTCAAACATTATTTCAGATGGATTTCTATTTCATGGTACTTAGCCATAATCGACCAAACGCACCATTCTTCTCCTATGAAAATTGTATTTATTCCGTATATTATTTATATTCACTAGGCGAATTCGAATTAATTGTATAAATAGTAGCAATTCATATGAGAACTAACGTAGAACTTTAAGCCTTCTTTTCTTTGGCTCAAAAAAACTGAATCGACTTTTCATTTTCGATAGGGTAATTAAGGATTACGTTGACTTTACTGGAGATTATCTTAGTAAGAAAATAACTACGGCGATAAACTAAAGGCCATTTCGGTATATTCGAAAACTATTTCAGCTAATTTGTGTTATTATCGAAAAATATTCAATTTTAGCAATGGTTATTTTACGTAAGAAAAATCTTTTCTTATCAAAAATTATTCATTATAATAGCAAATATTTGTAGCGAATGTTTGTAGACGATCTTTTTGTTGCTAATTTACCAAATTTATTGGAACTGGGAAAAAGTTATCATAATCTAATTAATTAAAAAAATCAAAAATATTTTCAGAAATCCAAAAAAAATATATTTAAAACAAAATTTCATAAAAATTAATTTAAAATTAATTTAATAATATATAAATATTAAAAATTAATATTGAATTAATAATAAATTGTATGGCTTTACCTGTGATGAGAAAGGTTGGGTCGATTTTACGTGCAGACTTTCCTGCAAGAGCACAAATCTTGAATAATTCATCCCACGATATCGGTCCGCATAAATTATTTGCCACAGCAAAAAATGCAGCCTCAAATATCTTCATTTCCTATATATTATTGCCATTATTTTCTGCAATTCATTGAATTATTAATCATTATCACTATTTTCTGCTAAACTTCTTTTCGGCTATGCGGGTAACAATAAGGAAATATATAAAAAGGAAAGAATACTACGATATAAGAGGATATTCTTGATAAAGTGGATTGATGATAATGAAATATGAATCACTTAATTACTCGTGATAAATTATCAGCAAGGACGTGAAAAAATTCATGAAAAAAGAACAGAGAAAAAGATAAGTGAAAAAAAAGTATCTGATCACCAGCGCTGACCATTTAACCGAAAAGTTCTCCATAATTCTCCATAATTTCATTTCGAATTATGCATCTCCCAATTAATGTGAAAAAAATGAGAAATAAAAATGCATACGATTTTATAGACCATTGCGACAAATTACTTACTTACTTTTAATTAGTATATGATAATTTGAAAGTAATATGGATGGATGAATAACGAGAAAGTTTTTACGTATTATATTATTTAGTATTTTATATATACAAATATTTATTTTATATAGTATTCTATTTAATAAAATTAAAAATTGAGAATAAAAAAAAGATAAAAAATAAAAAAAGTAAATAAGCATTTTTGCTTTCTAAGATACATTATCGATTAAATTTCGTAAATTTTAGGTTACTTAATAATATTTCTTAAAATATAAAATAAAATATTTAAATAATATATTAAAATTTTCGATGAAAAAACATCGTACAAAATTAAAGAAAATAAATGTAAATGAATTCATCGTAAAATTATCATAATTGTTTTGAAAATATTCATTCAACTAACTGAAAAATATTAAAATTATTAGTTAAATCTTGCTTCATTAATTTTTTTTTTCTTATTATCAATAATAAATAATCTATCAATAAAATTATCAACTAAAATACAATAAATAACATAATTTTTTCATCATAAAAAAACATGAAATCAATTAAAATTTATAAATTTTAAAATAAATTTATAAATTTTCATCAGTTAAATAGATTTGTGTTAGCGTGAAGTAACCATAGAAACAAATCTATAATTTTTGCTAAAAAATTAAAAATTTTAATTGATGAGATCTTTTTGAATTTGCAAGTCATCAATGTTGTGATTTTTTATTTTTACTCTTAAAAAATGATTAAAATTCTATGAAAAAAACAATTCTATGAAAAAAAATCAACATCTAAGCCAAAAATAAATTAAAATTTTAGCCAAAACTTATATTGAAAATTTTTAAATAATTTGGTTTCTTATGCGAAAATATATGACTTTGAGGAAATTATGAATATTTATTATATTTTCTAGCTTCATTTTGATTTAAATTATTGATTTATAATTTATACTAAAATTATTTTTTATAATTGCTAATTAAATTTTGAATTTTTTGAGTAAAGTTTATTTTTAAAAATATTTCTCGCAGTACAGAGGTGAAAATTTTCCTTTCCTGGATTATTTTCAGGATTTTCATCTTAAATTTCACGCTTTATGCTTCTAATACATCTAAAATTAATGAAATTTGTATGTGAATTTGTACTATAACATCTGCTTAAATTTTTTATCAATTTCATCATTTTTGCTTTCACTGGAGTAGTTTTCAATTTAGCTTTTTATTTTATTTCAATAAAACTCCTATTTTATTATTAAATTCAATAACTTCATAAATGAATGATAAAAGATAGATGATAAGATAATAAGTGATACTGAAAAAAAATTTTGAAAAATAATGAAAAATAATCACCTAAACAATTAATTGTGTTTATTTATAATTTAATTTTGAAGATCCCTAAGGGAGATGAGAAACATATTTAGAAACCAATATACGAGAAGGATAGCTGAGTGATATGTTGCTTTGGCCATAATTTCATTAATTAAATTCCTGTCTCTTGACATATTTTTTTATCACAAAAGCAATTTTGGTATGCTTCGCCTATATTGAAGTTCTTAAATCGACCTCTGATTAATTTTTTTTCTAATTTTATTTAAATCGCAACTAATATCAAAGATGATGCCTTTTAGAAGAAATGAACTTTTCATTCACTCATTCCTACATTGGTAAAATTCATCTCACATTAATTGATATATATTAAATGATTTATAAGTATTATAATTTTAATATAACGCTGCGTGGTTTTTTTTTTTTAAACCAATAATTTAAGAAATTTAAAAAAGCCAAAATATTTTTAATCATTTTATTGAACTTCTAAATGCATTTGCTTTAGGGTGCATTTGCTTTTTGCTTCATCGATTTAGGCGTTTAATTCTGAACTGAACTGAACTTTTTCTCAATTAATATTTTCTTATTCTTTTTATTTAAAATATTATTTATAAAAGTTTAAAGTTTAAAGATTTGCAATAAGAAAAAATTTTAAAAAATGAGCATTAAATAATATATTTGTATTTATTTAATTAATTTGATACTATTTAAATTTGATCGTATTTGCCATTTTGATTATTCTAAGCTTAAGCATCATTTGTAGTTTAGTTGCAAAATATAAGAATTTATAAGGTTTTTTTTATTTTCAAATCTTTCGATTTTTATTCATATCTGAAGCCAATAAAGATTTTTTCACAATTAAAACTGTTAATTTTTTTTCCATGTATTTGAAAAAAAATTCATGCGCTAAATAAGAAATGGAACGCTATTAGTGATAATATTAATTATTTAATAATTTTGGTTATTTTAACGAAATTTGCTCATTCATGATATATGATATAATAGATTTTATGATATTTCTATTATATGATATATTATATAACAACAAGTGCAATAAGCACTAAGTGCAAAACGTGCAATAATTAAACAGTTCTTTGACAAATGCAAACCCAATTCTTTTTTTAAAATTTGCTTGTTAAATGTCAAATTTACAGACGATATTTCGTTTACATTCCTGGCTGTATTTATAGAGAACAGATAGGATTTGCATTTGATAATTATAATTTTCAACAATATTCATGCCTCATGCCAATAATTATTTCGTCAAAAAATATGAAAGTTTGCAAAGTTCAACATTTGTTTTCGATTTATCCTAATATGAAATTTTCAGTGAGTTTTGGCAACTTTTCTCGATACTTTAATAATAATCTCATATTCTACACAAGTCGAGTGATAAGCAAGCTCAAATCGCTGGTTTTTTTCACTTTTTTTTCACTGATAAGCTATTTCTGATTAAGTAAATATGTTGTAACTAAAATAATGACTCGTTTCTTCGAAAATTTTTTTCTTTCTTGATTAGTAATTGGTAATAAATCATATTCTAATAGCCTTTTAATGACCTAAAGATGATAATTTCACTTCTGTTTAGATGGCAGAAAATATAGCATAAAAAGATATAGTGATTTAGATGTTCACTGAAATAAAGTTATACATGCTCCTGGGATGTCCATGTGAAGATCCACTCTGTTTCAGAATCACCGAATCACATATCACAGAATTGCTTATGAATCCAAAAATTCTATCTTTCTAGGATTTTATCATTCCAGGATTTAATCCACTTTATTCCTTTCGATATCACCATTAATAGATATCACCTTTAATTTTTACTGGACTTAATACTTGAGCGAGATTATGCGGAAAATTCGAAATCTGAAACGAAGCCTTATCAGTGTAGACCAGATCATATGACAAAAATATCAATGATATTTATGGGATTCGAGCCGGGATATACGCTAACGTTCGAGATTCCGCCTTCACTGTAAGCACATAAAATGTAATTTAGGTACGAACGTCAGCAAATGCCTCATATATTAATACATAATATTCCTTTTTATAATTTTTATAATTTAATAAAGAAATAAATTTAGTAGCAATATGCAGCGAGAAAAAAAAAATTATAAGTTAAATAGAGCGTTAATAATGAATTTCTGATAATTTTTTGTAAAATTTAATTTATTGGCTGATTTTTCCTCAGCCACACATTTCGAATATTTGAAAAGGCTTTCCAATTTCATTTTTCGTAAAGAAATTTATTGCGACAGTTGTAAAAAAAATATTTTAACAAATAAAATAAGGATCTGAAGGAAAAAAATATTGAAATCTTTCAATTATAATCCTCGAAATTTTAACAATGAAATTTTGAAATCAAGCTGATAACTAAGAGGCAAATTGTTAGAGTGGCATACCATTTCAGCTAAGAGCGAGCTTATCATTTTCCTTGGTGGAAGCGATTTTAATTAATTATCTGGCGAAAGAGTTCCAATAAATTGTGGATCCGAGCAGTTCAAAAATAGTGGAGCTATTAGAAAAAGAGAACCAAGCAATAATATCCTAAGAAAATTTTAAATATTATGTTTTAAAAAATTGTTAATGTTATTTATTAATGCAATATTAAAATATAATTTAATTAATATCAAAAAAATTAAAAATTTTTTAGACTAATAATATTTAAATGCAAATAAATTCCATCATTATCACATTTATTTAAATTATCACATTTATTTAACAAAAATTGGTATATAATACTTATTTCTATAATTTTTTAAGTCCGTTACGTACAAATGTGAAATTAAAACATTATAAATTGATGCAGAATGAAAGAATTTTGATTGAAATGGTGCAATGATAAGCAATAATAAGAGATGAACAAGATTTGAAAGGAATATTTTATTATATATATGTTAAGAAAAACCCGTAACTCAGAATCCCGTAAATTTTTGTTACAGTGTGGAAATATGCTTGTTTAGCCTCAAAAGATTAGGCTGGCTCCACTGGTTATAAAAATAAGGCTTTTCTAAGCCGCTCGAATCGGTGCCATATCAGATAGTTACTGAAGATTTTTTCAATTTCTTTTTCTATCGTCTAAACTCATATTTCCTATATTATTGGACTACCTGCTCGTTTAAAATCTATCTTGACTATATCAGTGCGGGCATTAGTGGGTTCTTTTCACTTTTATCCATCGCAAGTCTTAACGAAAAATGAAAAATGTAATTCTTGCTGTGGCCGAAGAAGAAAATGGCATAAAACGACGCTTTATGACGAGATTATTGATGCAAATGGTATTTGATGCAGAATTAAATTAAAATTCAATGAATCTCACCACATTGAATCATTAAGAAATACAGTGGCTGAGTGGGTTGTTGCTGAACTCGAAGTACCGATGCTGAGGATTCCGCTCGCTGCATGAATAAACCTGGGTCTAAAAATCTAAATCATGCAGGTGACTGGCCTTTTTTTTATCACCAACAGGACTTGTTGACATATTTATTTATTGCGACAGGCCAGCAATCAAACCAGTAATGGTGAGATCTTTAAGAAAAAACAATAAATCTTTATTATATATAAATAAATCTTCTCTTGAAATATAAAATTCTTTTCTCTTGAATTTTTAGAAATATTTGATATTTAACAAAAACCATTCAAAAGGAAAAAAAAGAGGGATAATTTGCCACTAAAAAAGATAGTGAAGTGACGCGAAGTATTTTTAATTTTAAATATAAAATGACACGACAAAATATAAATTATTGTCGCCAACTTAATTCGATTTTAATTGATTAGTGATAGATGCCGGAAGGACGAGGTAGCTGACAAGTTGATTTAATGAAAGATAAGCATCATGGATTCGATTCCTTTCTTCTGGTGGAAGCTATTAAAGTCAAAATCCAGCCCGTCTCGGTGAATTTTTTTTCTATCACCATAGGACTTTTTCACTATGGAGTTTAATCATATCATATAAAATCAGTGGAGCAAGAAAATGCAGTGCTAGAAAAAGAAATCATCAGGTGGTTACTTTCAAAAGATTAATATTTTTCGAATTTTATGATTATTTTTTCGTGTAAATTTCTAGCAAAATTAGCTTTCCAATTCTTTTAAAGTTTTTCGACAATTTAATTTATGGTAAAACTTTAAAAACAAGAATTAAGGAAAAAACTAAATTTATATATAAATTATATTCGTTATCACTTGTAATCAGCTATCAATTATGCGCATATTTTTAAAACATTTCACCACTGATGGTTAGATTTGTGGTACGATAAATTTGTTTTCTACTAGAAACTGGCTAAAAGTGGTAGAAGAAATACAAGATGGGTTGAAAGCAATATAGTTTTCTCCTATAAGATGCATGGATGTTCGAGATGATAATCTAAGCAATAACCACTTAACTAATCTGCTTCCTGTCTAATATTTCTTAAAAGCTATTAAGATAAATTAGTTGTAATGTTTAGGAATTATCTACTACAATATCAATTTTTATTAATTTATGCAATTAATTTTTATAAAAAAAAAAAAAAAATTTATATTCGACGTGTACATTTAATTAAACTGAATTGTATCGAACTAATTGGATAAAAAAGGTAATTTTCTTTTCGCACAATTACTCATTCGGCTGGATTGTGGTGAAAAAAATTTAAATCTTAATTAATCCTATTTGCCTTTAGCACTATCCATCATAAGATTTAGCAAAATAACGAGAAATATGTCTATTCTTTCGAGAAATAGTCAAAAAAATGGCGTAAACGAAATGCATACGTGTAATAGCGTTAAATATAAAAACGTTTATAATAAAAAGGAAAATTTACCACCTACGCGATTTAAACAAATTGGCTATTTTTATGTGCAAACGTTTCGGATTATATTTAGCCATTTTTCGAAAAAAAAACCAGAAAAAGAAGTTAATTAAAACTTCTAATGAAAAATTTCATAACTTCCAACGCTGAAATTAATGAAATGAAATGAAATTTTCGAGCATTTTAATTGTGCAATTCTTCACTTATTTTCGTTCATTTTTATTTGTAACAACAATTATCGAATTAACTAATAAATTGTGAATTTTTTGTAACAAATTTTTAAGTTAAATTGAAATTTAACTTAAAAGATTTATGGCAGAGAAAATGGATTGGCGATGCGAAAAAAAAAAAAATCATCATTGTACTAAGCCAAATTACTTAATTTTTTTTGTTATTATTTTTTTTATATTCATTAATTTTCTGCTAAATCCGAAGGAATTAATTCAATAGCTTTTTCATGAAATTTAACTTATTTCATGAAAACTAATTGTAATTGGCGGCGATTCCATCATTTAACCGAAAATATTTTAAAATGACCGTTGATTAATTTGTTCGAAATAATAGAAACTGAATTTTAAAAAAAAAATTTTCAAATTTTAATTATATTAAATATAGTAAATTGTGTTTATATATTATTTTTTTTAAATTTTTCAATAATTTTCCAGAATGACTGCAAACAATTTTTCATCTGGCGAAATCTCAATCTCAAAAATCAAATCTCTCAAAAATTATCGCAATAACATCATCAAAACTCGCCTCTATCTGGCTGTTATACAACTATGAAATTTGGTCAGTGAAAGTGGGCGATATCAAGAAACTATCTATATTAGGCCATTCACCTGAGATACTCCTTCGCACTCACTAGGAAATTCGCCTCATGTTACCTCCAGCTTCCATTAAATACCATCTAAATTAAAAAATTGTCAAAAAGCATCGTCTTTCTGGTTTGGCCATAATTTTCGTCGTCCACCAGAGGAATTGATAACATCTCGCTATGCTAAACCTTATGTTTGATGGTATCAAAATGATAAGGGCCAATCAAGATTTGGACTGGTCGATGAACATTTTGAACATATAGACAATACACGAGTGGATTTGGCTTCAGAATGGTGTTGGATTTGGAATTCTGGAAACTCATATTTTACTTTAGTCGTCAATGAAACAATAGCAATGGTGCAAACTATTAGAAAAAGAAATGATTTTCTTCATCGTCCTAGCTGATGGAAAAATTAATTGATTGCAAAATTATATTGAATTTTAAATATTTCTAAATATTTATTATTTATATTTATAAATATTAATAATATGAATTTTCTTTAAAGACCATTAGATCATTTTAAAAAAATTATTAATATATGTTTTTATTTTAATTGCAGATAATTTTAATTTAATGTCTATTTTGCGATGATTATTCGCGATTTTGTCTTTTTATTAACGACTTTCCTAAGTGCTTAAGTTTTCAGTTGGAATATGCAATAAATAAAAATTTCTGATTAAGAATTTTTTTATTAAGAAAAAAAAGGTAAAAATGAGCTTTTCTTTCTAATAATGCCAACTAATATTTTTTAATATATTTTTCATTATCAGCATTCTTTTTTTTTTTCAGCAGCAATAATCAGTTTTGAATTCCCATTGAGTGGTTTAAATTCGCTTATAAAGGAGATATTTGAGATGTATTTCCATCCAGTGCCACTCGGTTATAATATGAAATGTAGTTGTTAATAATTTATTATTCACTGATAGTACGGATCTATGATGTTAAATGAGTTCTTTTCTAGAATAATATCAGCCATTTCTGTTTTGTTTTATTCTCTTCGCTATTAAATGAGATTTTTTATGAGCAAGTCATTTAGGAATAGAGATAGAAGCGGATCTTCAGCACTGTGATTTTAATGGCATATTTGTCCTTGTCAGCCGAATCTAAAATTTCAATTTCAGCTCAAAGATATTTCAAAGAGTAAAAACTGCTTCTATCAGTAAGGGATTTCCTGGCCGACAAGGGACGGTTTTATTAAAATTTTTCCTTCGATAAACTTATTTTCGTTTTTATAAAATTTATATAATTAAAAAATAAAATTTTATTTCATAAGCATCTATATACATTTAATGAATGACCACATATATAATTGTATATTTTATATATATATATATTTTAAGAGCATTTATCACTGGTGCTTAGAATCGTTTTGCTTGCTTGTCGGTTTAGATAAAAATATGCTAGAGAATCTCATGCCGATAGAAATACTGATAAGTCGCCTGGATTTTCAAAGGATTGCTCTTCCAGGTAGTAGAATAATAAAATAACAGCATCAGCGTTCCAAGTTAACTTATTGAGCCCAATGAAGCGCTATGCGCCTACCGGATTAGACTCCAACTCTCGATTCTCTCTTTCAAGATTATTTTCTCATTGAATCTAATGCTAACTACATATATTTATATATAACTACGTATAAACCCTTTAGCTGCATGCACTTTTTACTTCGAAAATGGAAATTGTTTGATATACCTTCGCCATGGTTGATTGAATTTTCTAAGGTAATTTTTCAAAAATTGAATAATTTCATAATTTCATTGCGAAATTCTATAATTTCTTAATTAATAATAATAAATAAAATTAAATATATTTTAAAAAATCACATTATCGAGATTTGTAATAAAATGAAATGTCGCATTTATAATTTATTATAAAAATATGGTAAGATTGTTACCAATGGTAATTCGTAAGCAGTTTAAAATTTTGCATCATCCATTTTTTTATAAAATTTTAAAATTTCATTCAACTTTCATCAAAAAACTAATATTAAACAGCTTGGTGACCATTTGTAAATTAATTAATTTGGTTTCCCACCACTGGTATTTTCGTTTTTTTTTGCCTTTTTAATTTATTTTTTTCCTATAAAAAATTTTTTGATTAGCAAATCTAATCAAAAATTTCGACACATATTGCATCAACTTAGCCAATTGAAATTCAAAAATTCAAACTTATTTTTCAAGCATTTTTTCAAAAAATTGAAAATCTTTCTTGAATTTCTTTACGAATTCGAATCGAATCCCTTGAGAAAGAAATTTTCAGAAATCATTTTCATTGAGCTTTATTTTGCCGCTATGAATTTCGCAAAAAAATTGCTCTTTTTTTAAAAATCTACCCTCACTTTATTTCAATAAATATCGTACTAATTGGTTCTTTTAAGAAATAATTTAGAATGAAAATTTTTTGAATTTTATTATAAATTTTAAAATGAGCAAAATAAATAAATATATAAAATTATAATTTCTAGAAATTTAGCTGATTTATGACTAAAAAATTTAGAAACGATTTGCATGTTCCTTATAATTTATGAAAAATTTAATAAAAATAGAAATAATAGTGAAATTTTATTTATTTAGTTTAAATGATTTTCGACTTGATTTCTCTTTTAAAATATAAAAGTTAAAAAAAAAAAAGTTCTAAATTCTTTTAATATTGTGAAATAATTTATTAAAATGGCTTTGCACTATTTTTATTTTTAACTTTAATTTACTTTAATTGCATTTTTATGCTTTGAATTTGATTTTATATAAACTATTTCTTGCAATTTCTCTTTTATTTAAAATTCTTCTTTCAACAAGTTTTTTTTTATTAAAATTTTTGCAAATTTTAAAAAATTATTTAAAATTTCGGAGATATTTTTTTTGGTACTATCGGCGAGTACTATCGGCTAATTTATCATTCAATATCTGATAAACAAAGAATGCAAATATTTATCAAAAATTTAATATTTTTTTACAAATATTTTAATGCAACATCAGTAATTTTTTTTTTTTTATTGGCCAAATGCAATATCGACTTTTCATTTACAAATATAATTCTACTTTTCAAAGGTCTTTTATTTATATTTTTTCATTTGTAGGCGTAGGCTAATAATTTTAAAGCTTTTGACTTTCCATTGCCTTATAAATCTTCATAAATGAAGAGTTAAACTTTTAAATTTGTTTCGACGTGGTGAATTTCTTTAAACTTAAACTCGCTAGTTTAACTTAATCTGAACTTGCAATGGTAAGAAAAAGCTTCGCTTTTCGTCTTTTCTTTTGCACCATTTTTGATATTGTTGACTCGAATAATTGCTTAGAATTAAGGCATTTTTCTTATTTTATAAATTGCTTTCGAATTCTTTTCATAATTTTTTTTTTTTTTTTTTGTCACCTTTTTGTCATTGCTTAGCCACAGCTATTCGGGATAATTATGCGTTTTTCTTTTTTGCACCGATTTACTTAAAGTTTTTTATTTTTTTGGCCAACTAAACTTTTAGAATTCTGGTGTATTTAGAGCGGATTGTTTTTGATGATCGTCAGTCCGTGTCCACCAATTATTTATGCTGTGCCTAATATAACCGAGTACGTACTAAGTACATTGGGAGAACGCTGCCTTGTAGTTAGTTTTTTGTTTTTTCTATGCAAAATTTTTAATTGCAAATTTTAAAACATTGGAATTTATGCAAATTAATTTTTTAGTGACATTCATTGAAATGAATGCATGCTTAGTCAAAGATATATTTGGTTTTTTGTTAGCAATCATTCACTTAATATCCATTCTATTGAATAAAAGAAAAAATGGTAAAAGCTTATGGTAACAATTGATTAAATTAAATTTCAGTTATCCATACTTGTTCCAACTGCTATTGTCTACGGTCTAATTTTATTAATTGGCTTATTTGGTAATATTTGTACTTGCGTTGTTATAGCTCATGATAAAACTTTACATACAGCGACGAATTTTTATTTATTTAGTTTAGCTGTATCCGATTTATTTATTCTTATAATCGGTAATTGGAATATTTATTCATTCGTTCTTTTTCATTCAAATTTTACATAAATTTTTTTTTTTTTTTTAGATAATTCAAATAAATCAAAAAAAGTAAGAAATCAATAAATAATTAAATGACAATTTAAATAAATGGCAATTGAATTTAAATTGATTAGTTGATAAATTGATTGATTTGCTGCAAAATTTATTGATAAAAAGATTAAAGCGAGACAGAACAGATGGAAAAAAATAAGAAATCCAGAATCCAGACAGGAAAAATAATATCATATTTATTTTTATAAAAATAATGAATGTGATTAAATTTAAAATTAAGCTATTAAATCAAATTTAAAGTGAAATTAAATAAATTAAGGCTTAAAATGTATTTAACCTTAAAATATTATTTAACAATTTGTATTTAATAATAAAATAATTTTAAAAATTAAACTAAAAATTATTAAGTATTTATTTTTAATAATTTTAAAAATTTAGGATTACCAATGGAATTACATGATTTATTCAATAGTATTTATCCATATAGATTTGGGTCATTAGTATGTAAATTGCGAGCGTTTTTAGTTGAATTCAATTCGTATGCATCAATACTTACAATATTAGCGTTTACCATGGAACGTTGGCTTGCTATATGGTAATTTTTATTCTTAAAAAGATTTTGAGGAAATAACAACCGATATATTAAGGGAATTATAGCGTAACATAAGGGATTATAAGCTTAAAAAGGCTTAGGTATTCGTATATGTGAAACGTTTTGAGTGGAATGAAAATTTATAGCCGAGATAAGAGACCACAACATTACATTTCACATGATATCTCTAAGCACTATGATGAAAAACAATAATTGCTTATTGCTAATTCATTGCCAAAACAAATCGACTGTACTATTTACTAGGAAGGAAGACTAGAAAAATAAGGAAAAATAAGGATTTCAGCTTGTCATATTATATAATTTTAGTCTTCCACTAAGATCAAGGCATTTCTCAAAATTGGATCGCGCGTTTAAAGTAATTCCAGTCGTATGGTTTATTGCTTTTATTGCCGCTTTGCCAGTGGCATTTATTGTAAAAGTTAATCGTGTATTATTACCTCCTGACGCTATGAATCGCCCTTGGACTCGTTTGGTAGGTATTCTATTAAATTCTAAAAAACAAAAAAAAAAACTATTTTTTGACGAGAATGCTAAGTTGAAAGTTTGAAAAAATTCGATTAGAATTTATTTAGAACAATCCATTAAAATAACGAATTAAATTAAAAGTATTTCAATATAAAAATCCAAAGTTTCGTATTGAAGAAATCAAAATTTGATTAGATTTATGGAACGAAACGATAACGAATGACAAATGCGAAAAAATAGTCCGGAAAAAGTTACAGGTTTCCAGAGATGGTCTTACGATTATAAATACGGAATTTTGTGCAATGGATATTAATCAGCCAAATTCTCAAAAATTTATTATCTATTTCGCTTTTACGCTTTTCTTCTTAATTCCAGGTTGATTCTATTGATTTAATGTTAATTTTTTTTTTTTTTTTTGCAACACTGAAATAAAAAACGGTCTATTAATGAACGAATAAATTTTTTGCAAATAAAATATACTTCCCTTTCTTAAATTAAATTCAATTAATAGTTTAAAAAAATCTACAAAATTAACAATTTTATTTTAATTGATATATATATTAAGTCATGCTAAATTGTCAATTTGTCTGAAATTTAATGGAGATATTGGATAGACAACTTTATTCGAGAATGATAATAGAATGTAAAATATATCCGTTAGGATAGGATGATAAAGTGATATAATTTCTTTGAGGTCAAGCATGGAGTTTCACTTCTACTCTGCGAAGAGAATAAATTTTTAATTAAAGCTGGAATCTATGTCTATCTATATATCAAATGAGGCTTCATTTCATGAGGTTTCTGATAGCCAATAAGGCGAGCCAAACTAAGATCGAATACTACTAGAAAAGACAAAATATAAACCATATAATGATTTTTATACTAGCAATTAATTAATCAAGTATTAATTATTTATATTTGGTTTTGGTTTTCAAACTTTTCCTAAAAAATTCTAAACAAAAAAAATTTTATCAATTTTTATCAATTTAGCAATAGTAATGATTGGCGCTTATTCTCATATAGGAATACAATTAAGGTCTGCGAATAAATATTTAGGACCACAAGATATTTCAGCGATTCGCTCAAAGAAATCCATTCGAATCTTAGGTATATCCTTATAATTATTATAAATATAACTAATTATTTAGATAAGTGTCGCTTAATCGAAGCAATCAGAAGTTTTAATTTTTTTCCAATTATTTAAAAGTACCAATAGCAATATTATAAAGTACCAATTGCTGCACCATAGATTAACATTTGCTATATAGAAGTCTGCAAAATCTGATTAATCAAATGGCAAAATATAAATTAAAAATTAAATTTCAATTTTAAAAAGGCATTAGGCTTTAAACAAATATAGCAAAGTCGTTATGGCTATTTGTGGCTTTCGTGAGAATTAATATTTTTATGAAATTCATTTTACAAAATGAAATAAAATTTGTAGTAAAATTGTGGGAAATTTTGATAAAATTACGTGAAATTTTAACAAAATTGTGAGAAATTTTTTTCTATGATTATTTTCTTTCAATATTTTTCAAGTTCAGTTGGAATCATTTTAGAATTTTGAATATTTCAGTGGCAGTTGTCGCAGTATTTTTCCTTTCATGGTTTCCATTTCATATTCAGCGGCTATTAACAGTATTTTTAAATGAAAGTAACAGCGAGAACACTACATTACAGACTCTTTTCACTTCTGTTTTTTACATATCAGGTAATTTTGAAGGTTTTATTTTTCCAAAATTTAAAATTTATATAAAAATTAATATGAAGAAATTTGATCGATTATAAACATTTGATCATATTTATTGCATTTTAATTTTATTTTTATTCTTTTCAGGTTGTTGTTATTATTCGAATTCAGCGTGTAATCCAATATTATATAATATTCTTTCTAAAAACTATCGAAAAGCATTTTTAAAGAGAATTTTAGGTAATTTTATGTTTGGGTTTGCATTAAATTTGCATGATTGAATTTTATAATTGAATAAATTTTTTGTCTTAAAAATTAATTAAAACTAGCAAACCCACAATAGCATTTATAATAAGAGATGATTTATGATAAGTGATAAGTGATAAAGGAAGCACCATTATTAGTTTCGTTAATAGCGCTGACTATAAGGATGAAGCTTTTATGCTTTTTGATTCGATATCTTATCCGAGATTCCGAGATCCGAGAACAGAAAGGAAACAACCGTTTCCTTAGCTGTTTAAGTCTATATACTGCTGGGTCAATCGCCTTATGTCAAAATCTCTTCTGATCATCGCAAGACTTGAATGGGTTCGCCTTTGTTATTATCCAAATCTAGGCTTGTTATACGGCGAGATATGCATCTTGCGATACTCCAGAAAAAAATATGAGCCAGAGTTGTCGACGTTTCATATAATTAATATACAAAGTTTTGTTTCAATGATTGCAGTTCCTAGCAAGTTGTATGGCCTTATTATATCGTTTTTCCTAAAATTTTTACTCACTTCAGTAAAAAATTTTGCGTTAAAATTTTTTGATCTTATATTTCATGAGTTATCACATGAAAAGCAGAATTTGAAAAATGCACAATTTTTTCTTTCAGGAGGAAAATTATCGCGACGAATACTTGCTGTGAAAAGTTCATCAGAACATACACGTATTAATCGTCTAAATATATAAAAATAATTTTAAATCAATATTCAATTGTTGGAAAGTTTACCCAGTGGGGAACAGAACCTCAGCATAGAAGGAAATTCGGGAAATCTAAAAATGGCGCAACAATAAACGAATATAGTTATCATCATTTTAGACTTTTAATCATTTCTATTGATTGATTGATCTACGATATTTGACATTTATTTATTAATTTATTATCATAATTAATTTGTAATATTTTATTCCATGTCGTTGAAAGCATATATTTGCTATATTGTTGAAATATAAATAACAAATAACTTATTCAGAAAAGACACAAAAAAAACATAGTAATAACAAAAAATATAAATATAAAAAAATATAATGTAAATATAATATAATAATCACTAAATTATCAATATAATATAGCCGATTGAAAAGATTTTTGATTAAAACACACCCTTATCATTGCACAAAAGTAGCACAATGCGGTAGGATTCAAATTTACAATTGTTATCATATCACTAACTGGGTTGTAAGAACGCACGCTTATTTTATGGGGCCTTATATATTCTGAACTATATTTATTGCAGAATCTTCAAAAATAGTTTTTTTTTATCTCTCATGCTTTCCATTTTTATTCCAAATCGATAAGTAACAACCAAATAAACGGATAAGTAAAACGGATAAAACTTTTAAAAATTGATACCACAAGTAATTCTTATCAATTATAAAACTACCATTTTAGTGAAGAATTCTTATGGAATCTGATCACAAAGATTAAGGGCAATATCAGTGCAATTTAAAATATAAATTTATTAACTGACTATGCTAAAGTGAATGAAATATTTCTAAATAAATGAACACTATAATTAATGGTTATGATCTAAAATTTATTAATAAATCAATGCAAATCCTTATCACCAATTGATTGGGCAATAGTCTCGAAAAAAATTGATGTTCAGCTCGTTTTAGCTAAAGTAAAACTTGTAAGGCTGCTTTTCGGAAGATAGGTAGTTAGTTACTAATATGATAAGTACCAATCAGATCTCTTTATATTACCAATTTTTGATCATTATTTTCGCATTACTTCATAGAAATAATAGTTGAAGAAAAAAACTCCTACTGCTTAAGTGCGTTTCGCTTCATTTTCTTAGAAGTTTTTTCTTAATTATTATTTCGAATACGCTTATGTCATATGTCATTGGCTCGAAAAATACTGGCTTAATGAAAAAAAGAATATAATGGAAAAGCACTTGAATAATTTTCTTCTCATTAGAAAATTTAGAATAATCCATTTTTAAGGGACTTCTAAATCTAAAGTTATAGAAGCTAATCAATTTTCATTTCATTTTTTGCATAGAATCCTGAAATCCCACTTGAAAATTTTTGATCGCAGACTGGTAACTATAGTTTTAGTTCGTCTAAATCTAAACTCCACTAATGAAAATATTAAATGAAATTTTTTAAAATTTTTTAAAATTTATTTAAATGGCAAAATGAAAAACAAATTTTAAATATATATTCTATTGCCAAAATTTCCTTTTTTATTTGAATTCTCATTTTCTACAAAGTTCCACAATCATACCGTTTTTTTTGTCAAATCTTTAAACTCTGAGTAGTCTGAGTACTCAGTCATATATCAGACATTAGAAAAATATGAGAGGCTGAAAGATGGGTTCTTTTTTTAAAGATATGCTTAGTATTAGTAGTAATGTATTTACATATTAATATAAAAAAGGCCAAGGTTTGGTGCCATAAATGCTGCCAAGAGCAAAATTGCAATACAAGAATGACTGCAAGCATAAATCGAGAAGCCTCATAGCCTTTTACGCTATCTATTTCCCATTATTATTTCGAAGAAAATAATATTACATAATAATATTACTATAATATTACTAATAGAAAATATTCTAATATTCTATTATTTATATAAGTGAAGCAAAATTAAGAGAGGATGTCATTTCGGGACGCCGCAGCTGAGATTCTATTTCTGCTAGGAATAAATTTTCAACTCAAAAATCCATTTGATGATGGTGACTTAGTCGTATTTCTATAGCTAAGTGGCTTCTTAACAAAATTCTCGAAGGACAACAGAACGAATTTAGCTCAAAGCAGAATGAGGAAGAGCATCTATAATAGCAAAGAAAAGATATTGTAGATGAAGAAGAGATTCGTCGTGGGTTATTGGTACTTTTTCTAACTATTCTAGCCTTCATCATTACCGGTTTGGCTGGCTCCACTGGCTACAATAGTAATGGCTCTAGGATTAGTGGTGCAAATATTTTCATTGCATTTTTTTGTCGTTGCTAAATTATTGCCATGAAAAAATTTTTGATAAATAAGCAAATAAAATGAAGAATAAAACATCTGCGCTTTATAGATATTTAATTAATTTCATTAATTTAATAAAAAATAATTTAACCATCATTCGCCTAAGGGCAATTTAAAATTTGAACCATTGAAATTTTTAGGATTTTCGATATTTCGCTTTTTCTTCAATCGTGATTTATTCCTTAAACAAATAACATTCATTAAAAATTGTCGAAATCCCAAAGATTACTTTAAAATATGGAAATTAATTAAGGATTTATTAATTTAAAAAGAAATGATCGCCTGGAAAGTAAATTCTCGTTTTCATTCCAGTTTTTGGAATATGTAAGGAATTTCGTTAATTCAATAAAGTCATTAAGTTATATATTGTTTGCTTTGCTCAGATTTATTAAATTTTAAGATAATAATAATTTTAAAAATTATTTTTAAATTATTTTGCAAAAAATTTATTTCATTTTGCCTTACATTTGCCAATATTTGTCGATGTGACAAATATCGATTATCGATAGTAAAAATATCATTAATTTTCATTATCATTATAATCAATTATTACTGACTATTACTAATCATTATAATTAATATTACTTATTACTATTTATTATTATTAGCATTATTTAATAATTATTGTTTCAGTTATATTTAGAAGATAGTCAACCAATAGCCAAACGCCTATGTTAATGACAGTAGCAAGCATAATATTGATAGAATACGATAGCAACGAAAAAACTATTATATAAGACAAAATATACTGAGGATGTATTTTCTGCTAAATAGTACCATGGATCAATAATATTTTTTTTTTACCAATTTTTGAATATTTAATGAGCAGAAAATATATAAACTCAATAGGCAATTTATTCGAAATTGTTTCTGCATAAAATAAAATAAAAATTAAAACAAAATTTTAGTTTGGGAAAGGAAAACCTTTGGAACTTTTCTTGTAAAATATGTAACGAATAAACGATTCTAAATGATTATATTTTATCTTCAACAAAAAATTTTTAGTAAATATTACCATAATAATTATTTTCAATGTAATAATTTTTATTCATTTATAAATATAAAAAGAATATCGAAGAATTTTGTAAAAATGAAGAATTATCGAAAAATGGAGGTCGACCAAAGCGATTCGTAAATTTTTCTTTACGGATATTTCTTTATAAATATCATTAAAGATAGATTATCATGCATAAATACCGATAACCCTTAAAATGATTCAGTTGAAAAGTGTTTAACCAAGAATGGCGATGAACTTAGTGCCGTTAATTATCGTTTTAATATTAGGCAACGCTTATAATTCTCAATTATCGCAAGAAGATATAATAAAATTTTGTCCAAACGAGCGGTCAATTTGTATTCAAAAAGCATTAAAAGTAAGCGCGAATTTATATTTAATTTTTTATTATTCAAACTTATAAATTTGGCAGAATTTTTATCAAAATTATCAGTGAATTATCAAAATTAAATTATTACTTACAACTTGTGAACTCGTTCTTCATAGTTCCACAATGACCGAATTATGAAAAAATCTTCTTTACTTTATCACTTTTGATTTGGTTAACTCTGTCTTGTTTCTTAGAATTATTTGACTTCTTCCTTATAGAGCCATTTAGGAAGAAAAGAATATTATCGAATAGGCAATACGCTCAAGGGATATCGTTAATAAACCTTTCCATTCACTTTTCTTAATTTTTATTTCCTTAAATAAAAGAAGACAAAGCTACTATCAATTTGTTATCAATTTTTTATCAATTTCTTATCACAATGTTTCATTTATATTTTAATCGTTTATTGCTTGACATAATTTTTATGTTTTACTATTTTTTTTTTTATAAATTTAATTGATTATTAGTTATGCTAAAAATTTTTATAAATTGAAGGTAATTTAGAATTGGAGTAAATTTCTCATTCTACTTTTCTTTAAATTTTCCCTTTTAAACTCTCATAAATAATAAAAAAAGTTTCTTCAAATAATTTATAAAAAATTATCATTTTTTTCGATGATGAACAATTTTATCAGAAAAAAACAGAAAGCTATGAAAAATTGTTGAATTTATAAAATTTCTAGAATAGTTCGTATGAATTCTCATATCATCTTATTTAGATGATAAGAAAATTGACCTATTTTGTGGCATATTGAGAAATAAATAGTTATTGATATTCTTGTAGACATCGTCTATTATCATTCTTTTTCTTGAAACACTATCAGAATATCAATATTTCCTTATTCAATGAGAACTATTAATCAAATCATTTTCTAACAATGCTTACCATTTCCATTTTGTTAGCTCCAGTGACCACTAGGATAAATATAGTCTTTTGTTTTTCTGCTAGTATGAATCCACTCTAATTTCAAGTTTAAAGACAGGTTTTCGTTCTGCCAACGAGTAAGAACCAAACCTATGATACTAGATTTGAGATGGAACAACACGGTATCTATCTTACCTTCATCATTTTATTTATTTTTTCCTCAGTATTTGAATCTTGGAAGATAAGAGACCTATGGTTGTTAAATTTATTTTTTAAAAATTACAACTTCAGGGTTCATGTTATGGTAACAGTTTGAAGGCTCAAGCATTAAAGAAAAGTTGCGATTGCTCATGTAAAATTGTGCATCATACTCGAATACAAACTTGTTGTCGTCGTGTTGGTCAAAAGGAAATGGCATTCTGTTTACCATTATGCGGGTATAATACAACTGTACAAGAAGTAAGCTATTGTGTATTATATTCAGCTGATTATACTAAAAAATTAATTAGGCATTTATCATTTTTTTATATGTAGAAGAATTTCTTATCATTTATCTTTGCAGTTAAGTACGGGTCTTGGCTACAAATGTGTATCTCAATTAACAACTTGGGCATATTGTGCCGCTGATGCTAATGACAATACTGAATGTTGCAGAAATAAAGGTGACATCAAATTTCAAAAAATTTTATTTTTTCATATTTTTCTTCTAATGGTTTTCAACCATGGATTTTACTGCTCATGAATATTGTACATATTGTACGAAATTGAGTATAACTTTTTCCGGACCAATTATCATCTTCATATTCTCACAAATTTTTTAGGTGTACACAAGGATTGCCTTAGTTTTTGTAAGGGCGATGTTCCAACTTGTGACCTACAAAGTATTCTGTCATATCAGCCATGTCTAAAGGATATTGAAAATATTATTAAATGTCAGGTAAGTGATAAGGAAAATTTAAAAAATTCATTTTTTGGGTCTACTGTGTCTTATGAAACAAATCATCTATGAAAAATAAATCTCAATAATCGTCAAATATCTTTTTCTACGGGCTTAGGAAGTCCTAAATGATGTCGTAAAAATCTATGGACCCTCAAGTGTAACATTTTTTAAAATTTTGAACTATTTATCAAATTTTCCACCTAAGATAATTTCAGAAAGAATATAATAAACTACATAAAATAATCATTATTGCCAGTCTAATCGAAGATCGCTAATCTAAATAAATTATTTATTATCAGTGAATTTCTTCTTATCATTATCATTACTATTATCATTAGTATTATTACTATTGTAATAAAATATAATAAAATTTATCAACATGAATTATTGGAGATGGAGAATCTCAGCGCGAAACCAAGGTACGACCCGGATTGGAGTGCTCGTTGTGAATGGGATGGTAGCGATGATGAATGAAGAAATGGGCCAATTGAACTTGATAAGATTCCTAGAGAAAGTTTCGTTGATCTTTAAGACTCCTTTTCATCATTCAAAGGCAACAATAATTTAGGGGATTCAAATAATAATGGTAAATGAGACAAATATTACAAATATGATAATTACTGGCTAAACCATTCAGTTTCATTCAGACTTTTTTATCGCTTACAATTTTTTTTATCAATCTTTTATCAGTATGCTTGAAAATTAGCTAATAAAGTAGAAAGGACAATTCTTATGGGCCTTATTTCCCTCAAAACATAAATTCAGTTTAATTGTTCGATATATTTCGTTATATTATGTTTGTATTTTAGTTTATCATTAATTAAAGATAAATTATTTTATCATTGAATATTAAATTCATCAAATATTTCTTCTTTGTAAAAAAGAAAAATGAATGATAAAAATTTGATGCACTCATTAAAATTAATTAATTTTCAATTGAAAATTATTGATAAGCCTTCATCACTGATAATTTGGAAATTTTCGTAATTAATTGTGGGAAATACATATTTTTATTAAAAGAAAATAATTATTAATAAAATAAAATGAAAAATATTAAATTCTTCCAAAGTTTCTAAATTTCTAATAATAATTTATAAATATTATTTTATTATTTAATATTTAATATTAAACGATTAATTGATAAAATTTTTAAAGAAACGAGCATATCAGATGAAACTCGTTTTATTTTCATAAAATTGATTCCAAGCAGACAGAATGGTTCATTGGGTCGTAGCTCATTTTTGGAGCGCTAATCTGGAATTCCATTTGATCTGCTTCCGAAAAATTCGAGTACCAACTGATCGAGGCAAAGAGAGTCCAAACAGTAAAAAGATTGCTCCCATAATGGCAGATTTTATTATAAATGGATGATTTTTGAGACGAACTACTCGATCGGCCGTGTTACCGATTCTCCATGGCCGCAGCCAAGTTTTATCGAGTATTTTCGAAAAATGCACACCATTTCTGGTTTGGTTTCAACCCGGTGTTGTATTTATTTTATAGTAAAGCTCTGGTTCAGGCTTGTTCCTTAGGAGATTGGTACTAAAGTTTCCTCTTGGAAGGCAGTCCTTGTTTTTATTTTATATCAAATAACAGCTATAAACCTACGTTCGATTGGATTAGTGCTATAAATGAATAGTAAGTAAGTTTTCTAGGGCCTTTATTTTTAGGGCCCTTATTTTTGCATTTTTTTAGAGCCAATATAATTATATAAAAAATTAGTAATATAAAAATATTTTTAAAATATTAAAAATATGTACATAAATTATTCAGTTTTTTCAGAACAATTACCAATACAATTTTAGATAATATGCAACAACGAATTAAAAGCATAAAAATTTCTACAGATACAGCGCCTCGTCCGGATGTTGGCCAAAGAAATGTTAGCAACGCCTAGCAGCCGCAGCATGGGTGAACCAGCTGCTTGCTGCAGGATCTCAGGCTGGATTAACACATGGAAAGACGGTGCATCATAAGGAATCAATATAAATTTACAGGATCAATTAATTGGATTTATTTAATGGTGGATAGAGTTGTTGTATGTTCAGTTATTGCCGGATTTTGTGCAGCGTTATCAGCATCAATTGCTAAACAAACTCTTCATAAATTTCATTTTTCAGTGAGTTAATTAGTAAACTGATAAATAATTGCTAGAAAATTCCTTTTTTTCATGAATCTTCTTCTAAATAATTTTCACCATTGCTGGCTGCGTTGGCTATAAGAGTGAGGTGTCTCCAAGACTGTTCTAATACCATCATCAACAGTGGGGAAGCCATTCCTTTTTTTACCGTCTAAGTCCATATATTAGTGGTTCACCTAAATGTTCATAATCTTTCCTCACCGTGTCATTCAAAATCATTCAAAATTTTGATTGACCCATCTTGCTTTTGACGCCATTCATCACAGGGTTTAGAAAGCAGTGAAATATATGTCAACCCTTGTGGTGAGCGACGAGGGATTTTTTGTAAATCATTTTGTTTTTGGACTCATTTTAGTTCAATTTTTAGATTTTTTTCGATTTAATTTTTTAATTCTTTTAATTCATTTAAGAGCTATTTTCCGATCTATTTTATTTTAGTTGAACTGCGAATTATTTCCCGAATTATCTTAGTTCAATTATGAGTTGGTTCTTGGTCTGTTTTAATTCGTATATGGTTTAATTTATGGCAATTCTAAAATATTTCAGGTATCGTTTTTGTTTGGTTTGATTGCATATTTTTTGGTTAGTGCTATAATGTTGTCGTTTCACACCAGATCACTGCAATTATCTTCAACTACTCTACGGGTAATTTTTTAAAATATTTTTTAAAATATTTAGAAAATTATAAGAAAATTTTTTGAAAATTTCAAATTTTTAGTTTCTTAGCTTTTTTAAATTTTCACACCATATTTTTTTTTGCCTTATCAACGATTATCGATGTGACTGCTATTCTTTTTCAGTGAAATATTGGTTTAAGTGAATTTAGCCAGTCTAGTTTCTTTAGATATTTCAAAAATCAACTGCTATTTTCCCAAAAATTTTAATTTTAAATTTTTATTATTTATCATTTTATTCATGAAATTTCCTTTTAATTTTTTTTTTGTAAACAAATTTTAATTTCGATTGATAATTATCTATTTTAGCCGGTTGTTATCAATACGGGAAGCAATTTTATTTTTACGGTATTTTTTATTTTAATATTTCAGTTACTTTAATTTGTCTATGTTAATTTCAATTGGTTTTTACTTTTGTCATTTTTTTTTCAATTTTGAAATTCAATTTAAAATCTATTTGACTTTACAGGGTATTTTTGGAATTATTTTTTTTGGAGAAGTTCAGTCGGCTTTGTGGTGGTTTGGTCTATTATCAATACTTTGTGGAATAGCTTTTGTTACTATGGCTCATGACAGTAACAGATACAGATTTAATAACATATAATAATAAATTATTTATTATTCCAAATCATAATAGATAAAATAAAATTGGTTCTATCGATCCGAATTGAATAGAATAGTTTTTCGAAGTCATTCTTCGAAGTCATTATTAGATTATACTTGTCGGTGCAATATGTTTGTCTTTCATTTTATCATCTTTCTAACGTTACAAAAGATTCATTGAAACTTTTTTTCTTTTTTTTTTATTGTTTCTCTTATTTACGTTCATATTTTTTCCAGCAATAAACACATAAAATTTTTTTATACTTTTTTTATATCGTTAATAATAAATAAATACTATCGGAATTTTGCATCGTAAAGAATTGAATAATTTGGAAAAAATTTTTCAAAAAATATTTAAAGAAAAATGTTTAAAAATATATAATATATTTCGATATATAATATAAAAATATATATAAAAATATTTAAAGAAAAAAATTTTACTTTACACTTTCAAAAAAAAAATCACTTTTAAAAAAAAAATTTGGAATGATATTAATTTAGAAGAAAGCGCTTTCCATTGAGGTGATTTGGTGTCATATCTATGGGTAGGCTGTTCAATAATACATCGACACGTATATACAAATATAAAATTATGTTACTTCAAAGATATAAAAAATATTTTTAGATTTTTTTTACTTCTTTAAAAATTTCACATACAACCTTCAAAATATTGAAAAAAAAGCAAAATTTTTTTTCAAGGCAATAATAAAGATGAAAAATTATTAAAAATAGAAATAATAATAAACAAATAAGAAAAAAAAAAATCTGAGCGTAAAATAAATGAATAAATATATTGACTATTGATTCTATAAATAAATAAGGCAAATAAATATTAAAGGCGAAATAACAAAAAAAAAAAAATTAGAATAAAATTATAAAAAGTAGAACAAAACAAATATATTAACAATATAAATATATATAAACCACAAAATGGATAAATTTTGTGAAATTTTTTACTAATCGTATTAATTAACTTATATCCAAATAGTGTGAATTAAAAATTTCCTAAAAAAAATATCACCTAAAAAATAACATTGATTTTATCATATGGCACAAAAAATTGTATAATTACAATTACATAAAGCCTTATGTTAATTGAGGAATAAAATAAATTTAGGCAAATAAAAAAAACATATAGAAAAACAATAATAAAAACTCATTGGATGGAATAACATTTAGCAAATTTACGAATTGTATTGTATTTGTATTTTTACGAGGGGAAAAAGAAAATAGAAAGAGAGAAAAGAGACAAGTTTTATGAGATCAGACAGGTTTTTGGAGGGAGGGGGATTTTTACACTTTATCTAGACAATTTTCATATTTTTACATAAACGTTGAATTACCAGTAATTTAAGAATTGATCAATTGCAATCTGAGGGAGGATTATTATGAATATGAATATATATTAAATATTAAAATGGACATTAGACTGATTGAAAAGATCATTTTTTTTCCACCAATATATCAACTGTTCATTAATGTATTAGCCATTTTGTTACTGGAAGCGATTGCTCTTGAATTCGGCCTCCCCAAAGTAAGCGGAAAGCACTTGATCTCCACTTAACTGTCGGATTGATTAAGGCACTACACCACGTTGGAAATGCTGATCCTTCACGATACAACCACACAAAGAGAAACTGTGCAAAAGAAAATGGTAATGGCCCATTCTGAAAACGAAGTAAAATTTTCGATTACTTTCACACTTTACTCTATTTAACAATGTTCAACTGACAACTGATGGACTAAAGTATGAAAATAAATGGTCGAATTTATCACCTGTACAATTCGGATAAGAATATAGTCGCAAACAATCCAATAGATTAGGTGAAAAATGAAGAAATACATTGCTAAAGTAGGATATGTAGGTAATAAAATCAAAATGGAACCACATCCAAGAAGACCCGAAACAAAACAGTCTTGCAGAGGTTCCAATAAAATCGTATGAGGCAACATTGCGAAACGTAGTTTTATCCACCTGTAGAAAAAAAAACAAACTTTTTAATAATTAATAGTTAAGAAATTGAATATGAAAACCATAAATGTGACAACCTATAAAATATAACAGATTTCTTGTTAAATTTGAAAAAAATGAAAAATGAACGAGTCATTTTTCCATAAATTATGGAAAAAGAACGCACCGACATATTCGACTATGAAATTTGTTGGGATCGGGATTCGCCGTATTTTGCAAAGCAGGAAGACTTGACATCGTTATTTTCCATCCTCTAAATATTAATATTTGATAAAAATAAAAATTTTTCATAAATTCTTTTTATCGATGATATTACTGTTAACATATATTATCAATTAACTGAATAATCCAGTAAAACCAATTGGTAATATATTACACTAATATATTCTATAATATACACAATAAAAAAAAAAAATAGAAATCTAATTCACAAGTGGCTAGCATGAACCTTTTCTTAAATGCTACACCAAAGAAATAGTCTTCTGCAAGAAAATCGGAGAATTTTTCCATCCCACCAGCTTCTTCAAGACAATTTTTTCGCATCAAAGATGACATTCCAGTAGAGCAAGTGATTCGAAGACAATTCGCAGCAAGATAGATACGTGCATGGCTAGTCCCGAAATAGACCTAAAAATGGATTTCACTAAATCTTTCAAAAAAACTAGAAAGCTTGAGAATTAACTAAAAATGCAAAATTTTAAAAATAAATTAAACAAATTACAAGAAAAAGTAATAGTACATAGTATATATAGTAGTAGCAATCACAAACAAAAATTATTTCGAATAACCTGTTCAAGATTAGCACCAAAACCAAAACGATCCATGCAAAAAGGCATCTGAGTGACCAGAGCAACATCTTCTTTCATCGCTATAACCATATCCATCAATGCATCTTCTCTCACTGAAATCTATTAATTTTTTCCAAAAATTTATATTTTTGTTTTCAGTTCATCATAGAGCAAAAAAAAATAAACTAATAAAGAAACTATAAACTAATTAATAAAGAATCACGACAGAAAATATTAATTACAAATTTTCATAAAATTCGTGAAATGGAACTTTTCAAAAAAATTTACTATAGAAAATTCTACAAATTCCAAAAAGGATTGCAATGAGCTAAAAAAGAGAAGGAAAATTAACTGTATATTCCGCTATCACTGATAAGAATTAAAGGGAATTTTGATGCTCTATAAGCTGGCATCATGTTATTAATTTTCGGATTCATTCCAACATCTTCGCCTCCTGAAATAACCATTAAAAAAAATTTATCATTTATCAACAAAATTTATAATTCCATCCATAAAATTATTTTAAAAGCTTATGAAAAATGTATGGAACGTTTTTCTGAACCATGCCGAATACGACAACGAACCAAAAAACTGCTTATTCAGCAATCTTTTCATAAAAGTAAAACGAAAAAAATAAATGGAAAATAAACTTGCATAATAGATCAACAAACCAATAAATATTTGAGCATCGATATGAGGATGTTTCAACATTAAAGCTTCAACAACTTTTTGAGCAGGATCATTATCACTGTGCAAGCAGAACAACAATTCATACTGAAAGTATATTTAAATTAAAATATTAATATTATTGAAAAGTATTATTATTAAAATATTAGTATAAAATATTAGATTATATTATATTATTGAAATTAGAAGTCAATATAAGAAAATTCTTTAAAAAATACCATTGGATAATTGAGCTTGAAGAAACTTTCCAGATTAAGGAAAAGATTTTCATCAGTTCCCACAAGAGGTTTGATAATTGAAACACCCGGAAATTCGTTGCTTGCAATAAGATTGCGATGCAAATGGCATTTTCTAAAAAATCATTAGCGTAGAAAATTGAACATGAATAAAATTGAACACTGAAAAGTTCCACGGGGAAAGCGGTGAAAACAAATTGCGGCAAATGAGGACAAATAGTACATAGATTTGATTTCTGAACGACAGTAAACCAGAATTAATTTGGTAAAAATCCAGCAAAAATTTTATATATATATATATATGTCCAGGATTCTTCGTGCGAATCGTACAAAAACGCCCCAAAAGCAGTCCAACACATAGTGGTAGGATGAAAAATGCAAACAGGAATAATATATATTAGGAATAACATATAACAGGAATAACATACACTAAAAGGCATAACCAAATAGCTGACAACATCAACAGGAATATGTGCTGGGTATATGGCTTAGATCTTTTGAAGACTAAATGGGAGGTTCCTTCGAAAATTGCAGAGACAGTAAGGGAAAGATTCTTGGGACTTCCTCATCTAAACAAGAAAACAAGTACTGATCAATCAACCAGATATCATGATAGTAAATAAGAAATCAGTACTGGTGACAGATATGGCAATACCAAGTGACAGGAAGAAAGAAGGAATATGAGAAGTTCGAAAAATACCAAGGGCTTGACAAAGGAATTAGAGGAGATGTGCAAAGTGAAGGCCAAAGTAATTGCAGTGATAATTGGAGCACTTAGAACTGTTACCCACAAACTAGAAAAGTGGTTTCAGCAGATTCTACGAACAACATCAGACATCCCTATCCAGAACAACGTAATACTAGGAACAGTTAAAATAACGTGCAGAACCTTAAATCTCTCAGACCTTTTTTTAGAAGACTCGAGATTGAGGGATGACCACCACCCATCCAGGGGTTTTTTTTTTATAGATTTAAAATAAATAAAACTAAATAAGTAGCTAAATAACTTACGCATAAGATATCGCGATCAAATGAAGTAAATATAAACCAGTAACGAAAACGATAGAGAAAAAAGCGAACGGTACCAATCCGCTTAATGCAAAATCAAATAGCAGCTGGCTAATTTGCATTTGATGCCATCTAAAAAAAATAAGTTATTTAAAAATATTTCGAAAAAAAATAAAAATATTCAAAAAAAATATTAAAAAAATACAATAATAATAATAATATAAATATAATAAAATATATTATTAAAAAAATTAAAAATATTTCTAAAAAAAAGTGAAAAAAATTTTTCCAGAAACGGAAAAATTATATTTTATTTAAAAAAATATAAAAATAAAATTAAACATTCTTAAAATATATTATAAAAATCAAGTAAATAATAAAATAAGACAACAATGAAAACAAACATAAATGAATCATAAAAATAACTAAAAATATATTAAATATACAAAAATTGCAGCCAACTGGTTAACTTATCAACAATTATAAACAATAATCAACAAAGATCGGTGAATGAAGCGAGGATGTTGATAAGGCATCAACAACTATTATTTCAGAGAGAGAAAGTACATTGGTGGCTCACTGATAACACTGATAACATTGTCTGCGAAAATAATTAAAAATATTACCAAAAAAAAAGAGAAATTTCTGGAGAATTTATTAAGTGAAATCGGAGGCCTTCCGCCCGCGCACAAAATAATAGAAAATCTCGCTTAGTTTTTCTTTTTCTTCTTCTTTCGTTAATCTAAAATTAAAACTAAAATAATAAAAATTAATCAATTAAAATAAATTAATAGATTAAAAATTAAAATTGGGAAAAAAAACGAAATCTTTCTAAACAAAAAAAAAATTAGTAAATCATAGAATAAAAATTAAAATTAAAAAAAAAATAAATAAATTAAATAATGAAAAAAATAAATTAAATAAAATTAGTAATAAAAAAATAAAAAATTAAAAATTAAATTATTTTATATTATTGAATAATTTTTTAATAATTTTAATTTTATAATAAATAAAAATAAGAAATTCAAAAGAAAATGGTGAAAATCGGTTTTTTTAAAAGTAATTAAAACCAATACGTTACCGTGGTGATTTTTATTCGAGAGAATTACCTATTAGAATTAAAAAATTAGAAAAATTTATTATTAACGATTTATTTCGATTTCGCAGTTATTAATATTTAATTATAACTTTTTAATTAAAATGTTGAAAACAAATAAATTTAGAATTTTTTTTTATAAAACAATTTTTTTTATAAACAAATTTATCGATAAACACATTGATAATCGGACTGATAAGAAAAAGTGATAATAATGATAAAAAATGATGAGTTAAAATTAAAACGAGATATAAAAGCATATGCTAATGATGCCCTTTGCTGTGGTACCAAACAATTGAATTTAATTTGCAAAATTTATTTTTTGAGTTAATATTTTTCTTTGAACGCACTGTTGATTCACTTGTTAAATTATATACCAATGATAAATGAGGGACCAAAAATAAATAAAATACGGCCATCCTGGTAAGATTATAGGGTCCGCTGGCATTTTACGGCCAGTCGACTAAGCCTATGGGTGCACTTGCACGGTCCATCATTGTTCTACGGCCGTAGCCAAAAGGTCTTTAGATTTTAAAGAAGATTCAAGATGAAATGGTGAGAAGTTGCAATGGTTGTTCTTACATGGTCCCGAGCCACCTTTGACCTATGGAACTTTTAAATACGGAAATTTTATATAAAATAAAAATCAAAGTAGAGTAGAATGACTCTGGATTAGAGCTAATTTCAGAGCACCTCTACTAAAATTCTATTCTCGATAGCAGTCCAAAACCGTCCAAAAAATCCGGATGATGCTGGCGACTCACCGGCATTTCTATCGCTAAGAGACTCCCTAGCATATTTGTCTAGTCCGAAAAGCCAGCGGAACAAGCCTAACCATCTCTATAAAAAAATCCTTTAGTAAAATAAAAAAAATTCACGATTTTAGCACCTAATTTTATCCATACTTTATCGCGAGATAGATAGGAATATCATTTCCTTTCTTCCGAGCAACTAATCTCTAATCAGTGATGGTACTTGATACTTGAGGCAAAAAAAATATTATTTATGGCTAACTGCTCCATTCAGAATTGTTCCATTCTGAGGATTTTAATAATTCTTATCATAACTGATTATACTCGCTGCATTGGCTTGTCGCACTGGACAAATATCACTTCGCATGGCTATAACCGTATTTTTGTATAACTTTACTACTGCAGGGAGTACACTTTACTATATAACTTTAGAAACGGCGTTTGGAATTAAGCAACCAATCCACTCAGCTGTTCTATTATCTGTATTACTAGAATAATGCTAATTTATTGAGAACTCTTCTTCTTCTTCTAACAACTCTCACCATTGCTGGTTAGGCTGGCTCCGCTGGCCACAAGAGTTAGACTCTCCAAGCTGTCCGGTCCGACGCCATCGCTAGTAATAATAGAAGTCATTCCTTTTTCCATCGTCTAAGTTCATGTATTGCTGATCCCCCTATACGTCCAAAATCTTTCCTGACCGTATCAGTCCAGGTGATTGGCCAACCTCGCTTTTGACGCCATCCATCACACGGTTTAGCAAGTAAAACTCACTTATACTAAAAATGAAATCAACCAAAAATCAAAAAACGATAAATATTAATTAGAAGAATAAAATAAAAGTGAAAAATTTCTTGAAAAGTGGAAAAAATTGAAAAAATAAAAAAATTTAGAAAAAGTAGAAAAATTCCTCTTTTATAAAAATAATGAAAAATTGAATACTATAAAATTGTATATCAAATAAAAGCGATAAACGGTTAAAGAATAAATTTGTATTAAATATTTATAAATTAAATATGAGAAAAAAAATGAAAAAAAAATTATTTAATAAAACCAATAGCTGAATAGCTGAATAAAAAGAATATTGTTGTTATAAATTTTCTATTGTTCGAATTTCTCCTAAAAAATCCGGTTTTTTTCCTTCTTTTTTACTAAAAAAAAGGGAAAAAAATAACAAAGCTTTATTCCCTCTTTTCTCCGGTTTTCACTCCTCTCCCCCTTCCTTCCTCTCCCCCCACCTTTAAACTCTTCCAATCCGGTTTTTTCTTTTTTTTTTGCACCTTCGCTATTCCTACAATATAACCTTTATCATGAATCGTCTTCTTTTCCCACCATAAAAAATAAGCAAATTTAGGTTTTTATAAATTTAGGTTTATTTATCTAAAAAAATAAAATATTTCTTTTATAATTTTTATTTTATTCTATAAAATTTTATAAAAATTTTTGAGGAAAATTAATTGTTCTTCTGTTTAGTCAAATTTAGTCAAATTTAAAAAAATTATAAATTTAATAAATTTAGGCGTCGTATTTCGAATACAAAAAAAATATAAATTCGAATTTAAGCCGAACAAAATAAAAATATTTAACAAAAAAACATAAATACATACATTTAATTGAATTTAATTTACGCTATTATACCATTCGAAATACTAAAAAAAAATAATTAGAGATTTCATCGATAATTAAATTTACATAAAACCTATTATGAAACTCAATCCATAATCTCATCGATAAATGATAAATTAATGATAAAAAAACTTGATAAAACTTTCAAAATATCAAAAAATTACAAAAGAATTTAAACAATAATAACAATAATAATAAAAATAAAAACTAGAAAATTACATTATAGAAAATTATTCTATAATAAAAAATAATGAATAAATATGAAAAGAGAAGTGAATTGGCCAAAAAATATATGAGTCTTTACGAATAATACGAAATTATTTCGCTAATTTCTAATTCTATTTTGTCATTTAATAAATTAACAATTCTATTCATCAGTGAATCACATTTAAAATAATTATAAAATCATCAAAAAAAGAATTAAAAATATAAATTTTCACAATATGGAAGTATTATTTAATTGTAAAAATTAATCGAAATTTCATCACTGAAATATTATTTATCGAAAAATTCACGTGATAATGCGCTGATTGCGATTTCATAATTACAAGATTGAAAATAAATCTTTGTTGAAAAGTAAGAATAAAATTGATGAGAATAAAACTGATTTTAAAAAAGTGTAAAAAAACTGATAATCTTACCATTTAATTTGGCAAAAATAAAACCCACCCAATCAACTTAGTAATTTAACGCAGAATTATTCTTTTAATGATTCTTTCTTTTTAAAACAGCTTAAAAGATGATCAAGGAAATTAATTAAAATCATAAAAATAACAATAGGGGCTAACGAAATCCTCGTTTATATAACCGAATAAATATACAAATATGATAAAAATCATAGATAATGCAGATCTACAAAGAATTTTTGGTGCTATAATTTCTCATAAAACTATTCCATCATAAATTGAATCCTTATCAGCTTCTGATGCGTCCCTGATATGTTTGATTGTTTGCTGAAAAAAAAAGAAAGAATTTCTAGTGATGAAATATTATTAAGAAACATTGTTAAATATCACACTGAACCCTTCGCTTAAATAGATTTTTAAATATATCTATTTCTTTTATTTCTATAAATATATCTATTTATTCCTCTCTATGATCACTATTTTTCGTTTTAAAAGACGTATTCTATGAAAATGATTCTAAAAAACCGTAAAATAAGTAGTGACGATATCGTTATCAGTTGATTGTTCCAACTGAATGATCGATTCTCTTATTTTCGCAATTAACTGATTCAACAATTCAATCGCAATCTTAATATTGAAATGTTAAAAAAAGTAATTTCTGCTGTATAATTTTAGATTCTTTATCATAAATCGAGCAAAAAAAAAATATTTAAATTTCGATGGAAAGATATGTTAATGATAAAATAACAAATATGATCGATAAGAAACTCGAGAAAGAAAGTATTTGACGAGCGAAAGAAATTTCCCAAATGAACCAAAGATATACTTTCTTTAATTAAATATTTGAAAGCGAATTACTGGCAAATGCAGAATGTGGAAAAATTCCATCATTAACTGAATCATAGATATATTTTTATATATCCAATATATTTTCAAATCTACCTGGCCACATTTATCTTCGTAAAAATAAAGATAATGATTAAGAACTGTGATTGAATATTGAATCTGCACCAAAGGCTCCATGCATTGCGACACAACACGAGATGCTTTTTTCAAACAAGCAACTACCTTAATCATCTTTATTTTAAAGAAGCAGTGAAAAATACAACGCCATTTGTTGGCGTTAAAATAATCAAAAAAAGAGATGATAACAAAAAAGACGAATAAATGAAAGAAGAATAAACGAATGAAAGATTCATAAAAGAAAACGAGAAACATAAGAATAAAATAACGACAGAAAATTTATGATAAGTACATATATTTTATAAATATTATAACCTATCACTGATCACAAATATTGATATTGATGATGCCAATAAAATATTAAAATATTTAGGAACGATTGGCATTTTTAATCGAGTTCGAAAATTTGCTTCTATATCATTTTCCGAATAAAGGAATGGGAATTTATTCTATCTTCTCAAATTAATAATAAATATTTAGAGGGACAATCTCATGATCGTTCGATTTATTAAATGAATTTGTAATCGGATTTAAAAGAAGAAGAAAATCCGATTATATCGAACTCAAAAATATAACCAAATAAACGAAATTTTAACATACCTGAGATGAATCATGCATTGGTCCCTCGGTCTCAGCTATATGCCCACTCCAAAATAAATGAGCCTGCATTAAATGAACGAATAAACGAAGAAGAATAAGGAATAAATAATAATAATTATAAGTGTTCGAAATGCATCAAATAATGGAAAATAATTTGATAAATCCAATGAATAAAAAATAAGGCTTACAACTGAGCAAACTGCTGTACACTGATCAATTTTCTTCAATAATTTCGTGGATGCATGTGCACATTGGGTTCTTAAAGGAGAATGATTTTCTTCGGTGAAACAATGCAATTTCTGTAAGGTGCCTGAAAATTTTTAAAAAATTTGCGAGATATAAATTAATTAAAAATGAAAAACAACGGACCTATAATTAAATTGAGAGCCACTAGTTGACCACGACTATCTGGAATTGCTTCTTCATACAAAGAAAAGGCCTAAACATTATTGAAATAATTAATTTTTTTCTTATTTATTTATTTATTATGAGTAAACATTTCAAAAATTTATAAAAGTACAAATCTTATAAGACATGAAGTAAATCGACAAACTAAAACTATAAATAAATTCTTCAGGAAAGATTCGCTGAGATGATTATAATCTCAAATCAGATTTATTGCCCAAGCTTATAGAGAAAATTCATTCATTTAAAAATCGCACTTTCCGAAGAATATATGTTTTGAAATCAGAAAATTAATATAACGAATAAAATATATCGAAATAGGAAGAAACATTTTTAAAAAATTTAAATTAAATCACTTTTGACATAAATTCATAGGCTACAGTTGAACTATTGTCAAAATTCACTTTATCGGCGATAAGCGCTCCCTAAAAAAAAGAAAGAGTGGAAATTATAATTTAGCAGCATTTAAACAAAACTGTTCTTTGCGAAACTGATAAAAAAAGCAAAAGACTAAAAAAACCAGCCTGAAGATAAAGATTCAAAGGAATAGAAGCCATTTCAGCATTAGTAACTAATGCTCCAATTGTAGTCATGCAAAAGAGAAGCATTTTTTGTAATTTGACATTCCACTTCTCCTAAAATTAACTCAGTTAACTGCTTAGAAATTAATTTTGCAAAAAATAACGGGAAAAAATTTAAAATCAAAATAAGTCAGTTCCATAAGTCAGTTCCAAATTTCAATTTCCATTTAAAAAAAAAACCAATATTAGAAGCTGTAATAAATATTTAAAAAATATACATCATCTTTGCATTCATTCGAATAACGTATTATCAGTTGGTAGACAGCGAAGACTACTGTTGGTAAAGTATAACGGATTCGATATCGGCCGCCATTACCGAAGCGCTTTCTAATTTGATTTAAAAACTGTAAGATTTCTTGCAATTATACAATAATCTTTACAAACAAATAAACGAAAATAAATCTTTTTTTTCTACATTTTTTTAGACGATAAGCGTCGTTGGTTCAATTCCCTCTTGGAAGGAATAAAACTATCATGAAAAATTGAATCTGGGCAATGCCATCTGAAACTATATAAACTATATGAGATTCTTATCGCCAATTATCCTATATTTTTTTTTCTTTGCGGCATATTTTTGCGTAAACTTATGAAAAAAAAGACAACAAAGGCAGATTTTATTTTTTTTACAACTACAACTAAATATGAATAAATCTGGGAAATTCTATGTTTTGAGACTTGCAATAATCAGTGAAATAATCATACAAGAAAAAAAAAATAAACTTAAAATAAACTTACGATAAACTGTTGATCAGCAGTCTCTGCATGAATCAAATTAACGAGGCGAGCAACCAGGGATTGTTCATCAGCGAATTCCTCATTTTTTTCAAGATCATCAGGTTGATCATCTTGATCGACCAGAAGAGGTTCTATAAGATTTAGTAGTTCTTCCACAGATTCTTGTGAAGAAAGATAAACGTCCTGAAAAGTATTATCTAAAATATTATCTTTTAATTCTATAAAAATTAAAGAAAAAAGCAATTAATTATGAATTAATTATGCTTAATTATATGAAAATATAAAGGAAATAATAAAATAAAATGATAATAATAAAATAAAATGATATGGTCAATAAAATTGATCTTTTTTTTTTCAAATTTGCAAATAATTACGTATTTGAGAAAATATAAACAAAGAAAAAGGAAAAATAGAAAATTTCATTTGTCTATTAGTTAAAGAATGATGTATGAAAAATATAAAAAGAAATTTTACATTTTCCACCATATCGTTAATTACATATGCACAAGCTTGCGTTCTGCCACGATAATCGAGTAAATTGATAACATTTCTATACTTTGAGAGTTGCAATAACCGAACAGTATCATGATATTGGTCAACAGGAATTCGAAGAAATCGAAGCAATTCTCGACCCGAATTTTCACTTGCGGCGGCTCTAAATTAAATTAATTTATGTTGAACAACTTTAAGGCACCTTTTTTAAATAAAAATCTTATATTCAATTGGCTAAAAATCTAAATTTACCAGAAAAATAGAATTTTCCTAAAGAAAAAGAAATTTTTTTTGTAAAATAAAACAAATTAAATAATAATTATTTTAAAAAGTATAATGTTCAGCAGACAAACTTTGAAAAATTCATTCTTTCAAAAATAGAGCAAGTTGTTTCCAAAACTATGTTAGCGAAATCCAGACGATGTGGATAACACTTTAAGGCAAAATTCAACAAGGCCATCTAAAGATATTTAAAAAAAAGTATAAAAAACTATTGAAAATTTGAGCACGAAATTTTAGAATAGCACAATGAAAAGTATCTTCATAATCGAAGTTTTCGAATAAAATGGGTGTCTTTTAAGAATTGACCAAACTGTTATTTGTAATATTCTAAGATTACAGTGCATTTAATTACAAAAAAAGGTAAAAATATGAGAAAAATATTTTTGAACAAATATTTCGAAATAAAATTCACAAGAGTACCTGCAAGCTAACGATATCCTCAGGCAACATACCCTGTCTGCTTGTTATAACAGATTCAGTCTGTTTCGAAAAAATATCAAATAATGGCATATCTGCAGGAATTTCACATCCTTCACATGTCGCATAAATTGCTAAACGATCGATAAGTGCGATAAGTACATTTTTGATCTAAATTGTTACAAAAAATAAGTTGTGAAGAATGCTAAAAAAAGTGTTCGAAACAACTAGCCAAAAAAAAAAAAAATTTTTGAAAAAGCATGGTGTATTTTGAATTACCTATGTAAATTTTATGCAAAATGCAAAGCTGTAACCCTTAATTTCGAATAAAATATTAATATTATAACTGAAAAATAACCTGAACAGCTTGGTGAAGATCTGTACATGCATTTAAAAATTCATGAAGAGTGGCTAAGTGATATTCATCTGGAAAAACTTGTATAACACATTCCATTAAATACTCCTGTGATATAGGGTCTTTACATGATACCGACTGTTCTAGAATTCCGGGTAGAACAACCTAAATAAAAAGGAAATATCTTAATAGGAGAAAATAACTTTAATTCAACTATCAAATTATATTTGAGCTAAAAAAATGGTACAACTTATATTGGAAAATGTAATCTTTGAAATCACCAAACCTTTCAGTAAGTTCAATTAATGAAATAAACTATTTGGTAAAATTATGTTTTGCAATTTAATGAATTGATAAAATAAAATTTAAAAAAATTAAAATTATTTATTCAAGTGAAAATTCCCAAAAAATTGAAAATATAATTCTTATTATTATTAATTGATAATCTTGCTAACTTTTTGATATGTTTCGATGGTGATATTCTCAAGTTGTGACAAGCGGACAAGATTGGTACCAACAAGAATACGCAACTCTCGGCGTTCTCGCTCCCTCTTATCCCGTTCTCGACTCGGACCTTGATGTTGCATGCGAACCCAAAGTTTATTCATTTCACTAAAGTTCACCATAATAAAATCGATAGCATCCTTCACATTACCATTTTCACACCTGAAAATCATTAACATTTCAATCAAATCCTAAATTTTTAAGAGAACTACGGCTACGACTACGACTACGACTCTGAAAAAACAAACTCTGAAGTATCCGGCAAATCTGGAAGAAGATTACGAGTACATTGTAATAGATAATTTCGTAAGAACAATCCTCTAAGAGGATGTTGAACACCTCGACACATTTCAACCAAATCTTTTAAAATTGTCTTGGCATTACCTTCGCCCGATTTAATATACACAACACCAACAGTTATCAAGAGATACCTTGAAAATTTATGCCAATAATTTTATTTTAATTAAAATTAATTTAAAATTGACAAAAAAGTAATATATTTTTAATGAGATTATTATAGAATTCAATATTCTATTACAGAAATTATTATAAAAATTTTCGAGATTGAATTAACTTACATTCGCGGAACAACATTTCCAGCATATTGAACCAATTCATACAAATCATTAACCTGGCGACCCTTTTCATATTCATCTGATAAATAAGCCTCCAAATGTTGCAATTCGTTAGTTACATCAACATCTAAACAATGAATTTTTCATGAGGCGATTTTTTTTATAATTTCTTAGTTTTTAAATTGAAATCAAAAAAATAAAAACCATTTGAAACAACAAAAAAACACCAAAACCAAATCAAAGACCATTTGAAATATCAAAATAATCTATTAATAAAATACAACAAATATTATTAAAAATATTAAATCGCTTATGCATTAATTAATTAAGATTAAAAAAATATTACTTTTTTCTACAAAATATTTACGTGCACCTTAAATATTCAAAAAACAAAAAATAAAAATATCAGTGAATTGGCTAAAAAAATAATAATATCACACTTATTGCATTTTTTTAAAGAATCCTCATCATTACTGGCTAAACCCGCTCCGCTAGCTTGTCGCACTGGACAAATATGCCTATAGGAAGTCTCTTAGCCATAGAAATACAGGTTAGTCGCCAGCACCATTCAGTTTACTTTACTCCTACGCAGAATAGAACCTCAGCATCGACGCTCCGAATTAAGCAACAATCCACTGAGTCATTCTATTTCCACTACACTTATTATATAGAAATAAAAAACAATAAATAAAATAAAAAATACTAACAAAGTCGATAATAATATTTCGGTGTTAACGCACCGGTACGCATTTCGCTAAGCATTAATGAAGCATGCTTAATACCATCCATTAATAAATTTTTATCTAAACATCGTTTCATTTCAAATGCCTCCGATTTTACGATTCGCGTCGATTCATCAAGTATTTTTTCTTGTTCGGTTGATGATAAATATGTATCCTCATCGCCGGCCATATTTTCTAGAATAATAATATTTCATTTATTCGTTAAAAATTTTTTTATTATTTAAAATTTAAGAATAATTTTTCTTCTAATTTATACTTCTCGTTTGGCTCGTTTCACTAGTTCGTACTAAAAAAAAGAAATGCATTTTAAAGAAATTTCAAAAATATGTTTGAAAAACATTTTGGCTAAAAAATTAAAAACCATAATGATATTTTAGATATTTTATTTCATTAATTTATTTAAATTAAAAAAAAAATCTAAATGACAAAAAAATTTCTCGATAATATTTAAATATCATAGGCCACTGTATAGCATTTATTAAAATGAAAATAATAATTAATAGAAAATAACAATAGTGATAACAATAATAATAAATCAGTAAATCAATATTTGAAGAAAAATGATTTTAAAAAATTTCTTCATGAATCCTGCATTTTCTTTTCAAAATGAAATATTACATGATGAATTTCTCCGAATTTTCACAGTAATAATATTAAAATTTATATTCATATTTAAATTATTTGAAATGAATATATTCAATCAGAAAGAATATGAAGGACATTTATAGAAATGATTACGCATCACTAATGCGAGTTTCAATTCAATTTCCATAGAGCACCGTAACAATGCATTTTACCTTAATAAATTCTGATTGAATTAAATCAACTATAAAAATCTACAAAATGCGAACCGAATTTTCACGAATTTCAAATTTCTAATTTCTGATTTATGAAGTGCATAATGTGGGTATGTATTTCATTCGCATAAGGTTGATTATATTCTTAAATGAAGAATGTTCAAATAACTTATGGAAGATCACTAGTTGTGCTTCTTCTTAATCAGCGCTTCTTTACTTAAACAAATCTTCAACTGAACACTAAAATATCTCGTTAAACTAATCAGTTTTTTGAATATTATGACAAGAAAAACAAATAAAAATACAAATACTGCAAACAAAAATGCGAACACGTCAACCAAAAAATATTGCAAAATATTTAGTTCATCGGCACCAGATCGGGCATGAGGGACCTAAATAAAAATATTTTTAATGAGGTCAAATTTCAATTTTATGTTCTATTATCATTTCTATTACCAGCTTAAAAGGAAAAAAATTTTTATTTAAATGGTATTTGAAATTTCATAAAAAAATATAACATATTTTGCGAAAAAATGTTCATAAAAAAATGTTGCAAAAATAATGCAACATAAATAGCAGAACAATTTCATATCAGCTGCTACATCGTTGCAAATTTGAAATTTGAAAAAGTAAATGATAAATGATAAATGATAAAAGACAACCTCCTGATGGCGTTCTATAAATTCAACCCAAAATGTGGAATGATTTAATTCAGTATATGGCACATCGACCACCATATCACGAAACACATTCATTTCTTTCATATACCTTCAAATCAAAAAAAAAAATCATGAAGCCAAATTTTAAAAAAATATTCAAAGTAAATTTTACAAAATTATTTAATGAAAGACCCTCAATTAAACTAAATAGAAAATGTAAATAGGAGATATTTTTTAATTCTATCAATTTTATCAATTAAGGTATTAGTGAAGATCATATTGTACAATGTAAATTTTCAATAGCCAATACCTTGGATGCCGAATTTGTTTGAGGGCTTTTATGATCAGTTCAACTCTGAGATCTTTTTTCGATAACAATATGCCAACAGCCCGACTCGTTAACCTTATAATATTATCATAAGCAGATATAGTGAATGGAATGCCGATGATAGGGACACCATGCCATACGCTTTCAATAACGCTATTAAGACCACCATGAGTGATATGCGCTTTTACTTTAGGATGGCCTAGGAAAAACATTTTTTCTATATTTATCAAATTTTTCGCAAAATATGTTATAAGCAAATGCACAACGATTAATCAAAAGTTTTAAAAATATGAAATATTTGATCAGAAAACGCATCTCCATCATTAATCAAAATGATAATTTCTATCTTTTTTTCTTCCAAATTTCAAAAAAGCAAATTTAAAAATAATTGAAAATATTTTTATTATTGATTTTGGAAGAACATTGAAATGGAAAAATTCATCATTAGACTATCAAAAATGAGAAACTATGGAATAATTGAATTAGAGTAATTGAAACTCAAAGAATGCATTGCTTCTATTAATAAGAATATGAAATTTATCAAAAAAGTGAAAAATAAGGATTTAATTAAAGGATAAAAAAATCTAATTAGAATTATATACCAAGAAGATCTTGCTGTGGAACCCAATCTAAAATTAATACATTCTTTGGCAAATTCTTAATCGGCCATCCATTATATTGCCAAACAAATCGAGTAGCATTCATGATTCTGAATGCGTTTACGAATGCGTTCTAAAACGATTTGAATTCATAATAAAACTGTTACGAACGAATAATTTATAAAATTTATCAAAAAAGTGAAAACAAACGATTATATTTGCTGGCGCTCTCTTCCATTCAATACTAAAACCTGAAGTGAATAAAACAACACCGTTCGCATCGTCTGCTCCATCAACAAATTCCGATAAAGCCTTTAAAAAAAGTACAACCGATTATTATTAACTGCGACATTAAAATTACAATTCTGTTTTTCCTAAGAAATTTTCAGTTATTCTATTAAAAATAATTATATAAAAAAGCAAAAAGTATAATAAATATAGAATAAAAACGCTGATAGCAATAACGAAAAAAGTGGTTAATTTATAAAATAAATAATAAATTATTAATAAAAATATTAAAATTATACTCCTTCTAAAGATTGAGGCTCTCGACAGTGTATGGCACCAACAAATATTACTCGAGGCATGTAGGGCCTAGCAAAATCGAAAACAAGCGGTGTATTTATGAAATTGATTGAGGCATTCCGCTCGATGAAAAATGCATTGGGCACACTCTCGGGATAATATTTCTGTAAAATAATTCGACTTTTTAATATCGTTTTATTACATTCTTTAAATTTTTATTTGTGGTTTTTGAACACAGACATTTATTATTAATTTTCGCTAATTTTCGATGCCTGAAAAATTAAGTACATTTGGCAAAAATCTCACAAATTCAAAAATAAATATTTCAAAAAATTTAAAAATATCAAAAATTCAGTTAGTTTACTTGAAAAATCACATCCACTCTAGGTAAAATAATGTGATGATGCACATATATAGTACGCCAATAAGCAGCCAAATTATAAATACGTTCTAACATATTCATATCGTCGGTTAACCTTAAAGAAAATTTTTTTTTCCCCTCAAATAAAGCAAAAACAACAAAATTATTAAAATTAAAATTATTAAACGAAAACCAACAACCTTTCATAAGGCTTACGATTTATTAACCAAACTAAATATTAATATATATTATTTATAATAGATATTATTTATAAAATAAATCATAAATTTTTTGAAAAATTAGGAGAAATTAATAAAAGTTAGAAATGTTATGAGAATGCTAGAGAAATAAAATTTTAAAAAAAATTTAATTGGAAAAGGATTGTAGAATCTTATATTTCTTTATAAATTTTTCTTTTCTTTCGATAAATAAATACCCCGTGCCAGGAACTGGAAGATAGCTCGGTGGAAAAGGGCTTTGATTAGCCCATGCTGTTTCAGTTCGAAATGATGTCAACGACCAATAAATAAATGTGCTCTTTTTTAGACCAACTAACAATAATCCACATGGATTATATAGATCATCCACAATGACTACGTCAAATTTTTGTATAACCAGTTCATCGAATTCAGATTTCCGATGTGATAAAATCTATAAATAAGACAATCGGTAGAATAACTGAAACATAAAAATATGCAAAAAATATGAATAATAAAAAACGAAGTGCAATAAAGACAGATGCTTTTGTCTTATCAAATATTGCGCCGTATGTCGTAAATGCAGCCATACATGCTCTAAGCCCACTCATATCAATGCACTATTTACTGAACAACAAATAAAGTCATATCAGAAAAGAAAGCGACGAATCGCAAAAATAATGAACTTGAACTATTGAATGGGTATCGACAATAAGTGCAGATAAAGACCAGTGTATTGTTATTCTCATTCTGGAGAGTTAATACTGAGATTCACGGCATAAAATGACCTTTTGACCTTTGATGACCTCCGTTCCCCTCTTTTAAAAACCCAAGTAGTACTTGTAACCCATCTATAGTAATCTGTTGTAAAATGATTCCTAAACCAGAAATGGAGGCAACATTTAACGAACTTATTACGACAATCTATAATTTTGTTTCTTTAAATCTGCAATAAAAACTAATGAAATTAAATTAAAATCTAATAAAAAAAGAAACAAAATACCAGCATAAACTAACTAACGGTCTTTCAAATGGCCACAAAATTTCGACATTTTCTACATCGTTGAATTCATTTAAAATGCAAATCGATAAAAGTAAAAAAATTTAAATATTGAAAATACTGAAAACTACAAAATTACCCGATCACAAATTTCAATACTCGTCAACCATGCTGATATTTTTTCGGCATCATTCATAAAATCTGTTCGCCATACGAGTTCATCTATCGAAATATTTCGATAAAAACGATTATCTTGCTTCGAGCCTCGTCTATTGACATACCAAAAAATTTCGTTAACTCCATGATTTAATTCGAAGTTTGACTGAAATTTGAAAAATTCAAATATATCGATGGAACTACGAAAAAAATTAAAAATTAATTAACTTTCGACCGCTTTCTTATTAATTTTAATTAATTTTTAATAAATTTAATTTAATTTAATTTGAATGCTTAATTAAATTGAAATTTAAAGAAATCAATTGTCTAGGAAATTGGTTTCGTGGAAAATATTCGCTATTCATTTTAATACTTTATTATATGAAAATAAGGAATTACTGGATGAAAAATACTAAATTTGCACCAATGTTCACCAATAAAATTAATTTACTGGTGATTTAATTATTATGTTATTAAATTATGTTTCATACTGTCGAATAACATACAACATTTGTGGTCTTGTTTGCTCAATGCTCTAATTAATAGAGGTGAACATTGGTGAACTCTTTCACCAGGAACTCTCTAAATCCTCTAGGGAGTAATATAAATCCATTCTACTCGTTTTTAAATGGTTCGGAGAGGATTATTAGGCTAATTCGCCAACAATAAGAAATTTTCTAAAGGTTCGGTGAAATACTAAGGAGGATCTCTTTTGCTTACATCTTTCTTTTCCTCTTTCCTCTCCTTCTTTTCTCCTTCTCAATAATTTTTTAAAACGTCGTCTTCTCTTCCTCTATTGAATATTTCACTAATAAAAGGAGAAAGAAACATTTTTTCCCATGCGAACAACGAAAATTAATTCGTTGTACTTGATCATTAAAAAAAAAAAAAAAAATGTGATGAAAATTAAAAACAAAGTTCTTTAAACTTGTTTCTTTACTGATAAAACTGAATAAAGTTTTTCGAAATATATATGAAAATGTAGAAAAAAAAATTAATAACGTAATAATTTCTTATCAATAGGCGATAAAAAAATTTTCAATGATAATACTCATTTAAAAAAAAAAAAGATTTATGAAAAAATTGCTTAAATATGAGCGCAAATTTATATTTTTATAAATAAAAGAATAAAAAAAATGGAAATTTTCAAATAGTTATAATAGGTTAAAATTGAGTTATAGAAAAAGCTATCGTTGTACTATTTCATTCGACCGCCAGTAACTTATTATTTGTGCCCCTCACCCACTCTCCCCCCTTATTTCACCAATTTTACTAATAAGCGTATCGTACAGATATGTACTTCTAGTACTTTTTCAATTACTGCCACATACTTCGTCGTAGCAAAGTAGAAAAAACCAGTTCAACACCTGAAACCAAGAAACCATCATACCCCTCCACCACCACTCCCAACGATTCTATGCAGTTAAATCATTTTCTTCCAAGTGGAAAAGTTAGAAAAAAGTGAAGGGGATTTGTTAAAGAGAAAGCGCGGCCATGGCGCATAGCGAAGAAAATACGGTCCAATAATGATAAGATTTTCAAAAACAAAGATAAAGAGATTTTTGAAGAGATATTTACGAATTGGTTCATCTAGGTGTGGTACTAACTGTTAAGTTGGTCGGTTAATTCCCTCTTTAAATTATTCTCTGCCGAGGGTTCAACCCAATAACACTTAGCAAAATTAGAAAATATAAATGATATTACAAAAGAAAAAGAGAAATTGACCTAAAGTTTTTCAAATTGGTTAAATATTTAGTGGCTTATAATCCAGAAAATTCATTATCGATCCATATACGATTCACAAAAATAAGGAGGTAATCCTCGTTAATTTTCATGGATCATGGAAAATTTGCCGTATTATCCACTGTGGATTTAATTTATCCCTATTTCATAAAAGCTCTCTCATCATTGCTGATTAGGTTCTCCTTGCTGAATAGGATAAATTTCGCTAGAGAAGAATCACTTGGCGATATAGGCCTAGTGAATAGCCAACATTACTCGAATTTCTGGTGGTAAGTTTACTACATAGGCTTAAAATCTCGATGCGGACGCTTTGAACTGAGCAATAACACACACTGATCCATTCTATTCCCTTTTAATATTTGCCATAATTCCTGATTTATAATTGGACATGGTATAGCGAATTGATTCATCTAGGTGGTGGTACTGCTAGGTTGGTTAATTCCCTCTTTAGATTATTCTCTGCCGAGGGTTCAACTCAATAAATTCTAACGAAGTGTAGTGTGTCGGCTGGTTTCGAGCCTGAGCTACTCTCATTTCTGGGCATATAATTTTGCCACAAAACCGCATAAGCACCATAATTTAGATGCAATAGGAATCCAATAAGTAATTCATAAATTAGAATTTATTCGATATTTAACCAACAAAATGGATCTTATATCAAGATTATTAAAATGCCATATCACTATATCACCATTAAATTCATTCATTATAATAGATAAAGTAGGAATTTTGCAGATAATTTTAAAATTTCACAATATTTTAAACATAGAAAATTATCAACATGCTAAATAAATTCAGAAGCTCGAAATAAGTGAATTTTTTAAGTAATAACTGATAACCAATAAGTGAAATAAACTAGATTTGAATGGAACTTCAGATATAATAATGGAAGTTCAGTAAGTTTAGCAAGAAAGCTATGATAAAATTATTATCAGCCAACCTTCTCATAACCGAATTCCAACCATGTTACGCTATGTTTTCGCTTAACAAGTTCATCAGCGATATGACTCATTGTAAAACGATGTACTGGAAAGATTGAGCTTGGAATTATCAAAATTCGACCAGCAATAGTGAAATTATCTATTAATAATATTATTAACAATAAATTAATACTGATTTTATTCCGTAATATCATTTCTGTAATAATGAATTAGTTCATTTCTCTAGAAGGAATAAGGAATAGTAGAATATAATGAAATTATCAGTTCGATTGAATGAAATTTCGTAAAAATTATTAGTCAAATATAGTGATAAGATAATACAAGTGAGAAGATAATACAAACAAAGTGGTAACTTTTGAAGTGTTACCATTAATTATTTATTCACTTTATTCACTATCTTTTTTAAAGACATTTTATCATAGTAACGAATATTATATTTGGTATTTTCTATTATCATTATTTATATTTATTTATATGATATATTTTTAATATATTTAAAGAGTTCCTTTTTTTCCTTTATTCCTTTTTTATTCCTTTTTTTTTATCTATTAGTATTCACTATTTCTGGTTTGGCTAACTACATTGGCTGCTAGTATGAAAATTCTTTGCCATAGGATAAATAAAATTGTTTTCTGAGCACCAGAAATCAAAAAAAAAAAACAAAACCATAAAATCGTTTTCTTAATTTCACCATTCACCGCGATGATAAATTTTATTAAAAAAAGTGAAAAATTTTTATTATTTTATTTTATATTATTTTTATTATTTTAATTATTTAAATTTTTATTATTTTTATTAATTTTTATTATTTTATTTTTATTATTTTATTATTATTTTTATCATATTAGCATAAAAATAATTAATAACAAATATATAAATGATAATAAATACTAAAAAATATTTAATGAAAATAAATCATTAATGTTAGAAATAAATACTAATTGTTGAAAATATAATGAAGAAATTTTTTAAAAAAAATAGCAATAAATAATAAAAAAAATAATGATAAAAATTTATTAATCAAAAGATTTTTTAGAAAAAAAAATTTTTATTAATTTTAAAAAATTTCATTATGAATACGGAAAATTTTTATAAATAACCGAAAAAGCGATAAATATTTTGAAAGGACGAATAGTTTCATCGTCTTTTCATTGCCTAAATGACCTACTCTTTCAGCCAACAGTATCTATTATCTATTCTTCTCCTTATCATTTTCATGTAAAACTGTATTTTTAAGATAAAGTCACCTCATTTAAACGAATTTACTATTAATATTTATAAGAAATTACCATTCACCATTCGAACTGTGGTAAATTATTTCTGATTAGATTTGATCCGCTTGTTGCTGGTACCAATCTTTGAATAAATAGGAAACTTTTAAAACATCGAAAATATTTTAAACTACAGTTTTAGATGATTTATTTATTAACATATCAGTTTATCATTTTAAAGAACTTTCCATTAAAGAAATATTCAACTTGTCTATTAATCACATTTTTGAAGAAAAATCCTATAAAGTCATAAATATATAATGAAAATTATCAACAATACGAGGCTTAATTAAATAATATTTTTCGAATGTTTCGTTCAAAAAATAGCAAAAAAGAGAGAATAAAGAGAGAAGCGCAGTGATAATTGCTCAGACCTATATTCTCGTATATTAAAGTTCCTATAAAGTTCCAATAAGATTATTAAACTTTTAGTAATATTTAGAGCACAACTGTACTTATATGCTTAAGCGATTCTCTAACAAATTTCACACAAAGAGTCGGTGCAATAAAACTGATCAGAAATGGTGAACTCCACTAACCACTCAAATTTTTTAGATCGGAGAGACACAATCGCTAAGTGGTAAGTTCGATAAAGTTCAAGCCTCCACGAGAACGATTCATCCTCCTTGATAAAAATTAACATTGTTGATTAAAGTAAAAATCGGGTAGTGACAGGGACATACCTCTATTCTCAAGTGATTCGTCTAATGGGATCTCACTTGAATAGCGATTGCAGCCAGTCGAACGAGGAATAATGAGTGCCATTAGTAGAAAAAAGAGAAGAATAAATGAATTGGGATGAACGACCTATAATATACCACGTAAGATTATTTCCTATTTTTTTTTCAAATTTTGCCTGTAAATTTCCATTTAATTAAGTTCAAATATTCCAAACTCTTGGCTAATGTATATCGCAATAATAGATGATAACAAATATATGTTATATGTGACTTATACCCAAACTGACAAATGGGCGAATCGCGTATTATAATCATCGCTATTGTGTCGATTTTATATGTTTCACTAATCATATATATAAACTGGCAAAAGCGCGAATCGCGTATTATAACCATCGCTATTGTGTCGATTTTATACTTTGTACAATTTAAAATCATAGTAGAACTATAAAATTCGAATAATTTATTCACAAGCAATTTTTCCATGAAAACTAGTCATAGCAATTCCGAATGCCTGAAGCGGTGATAACGGATAGCGAAAATCCATCGTAAAAATTTCATCGCTTATTCGACCAAATTGCATAACAATATAATCCGCTGAAATCGTCATCTACTGTAATATTTATGATAAATTTTTAGACTTAAGAAATTAAAAATAAATGAATATGAATGTTTTTTTAGGGAATTCTCAATTAAATTAGAATTTCAAATTAGAATTGAAAAAGAGGCTGAATATAGTTCCACGGAGGATTCTAGTTACAAAAGCTCGGGGATTGGATTAAAATTTTGGAAATAGGTATATGATAGAAATTATGCAAGCAAAATATCACCTATTTGGTCATATGATTTGTAACTGATAACTGATAATATATCTTTAAATCCTCATTATTCTCACTTAATGCCCCTCATAATCTCTTTCTTTTTTAAATCTCCGTTTTAATCTCTCAATATTCCAATAAAACAAATCTTTCAAATTTGGTATCAGGAATTAATAGCTATTATGGTACTTCTCTATTCATGACTATATTTATCATTATTTATATTTCCTTTCATCTTTTCTTCATATTAATCGTTCTGATTTATAAATAAACACAGAAAAAAACTTCTGCAGATAAACTTACGATGAGCATCATGAATAATTTGAAAATTTTTCACTGATGCTTGTGTTACTCTACCATGAAAGTTTAAGACGTATGATTGTGAATCTAAATCATATAATTATTTTGAAATTTAGAAAAATTTTAAATTTTTATCAAAACGCAACTCTTTTCTTATCACAGATTTCCAAAAAACTGATGGAAAAAAGGTCGCCAAACAAGATTAATTCTTCTTATAGCTGAACAATTGATTTAAAAAATTTTTAATAAGGAAAAAAACCATCGTTAATTACGAAAGAAATGAAAAATTCAGAAAAAAAAAAATATAAAAGAATTGAAAAATTTGAATCATTTGGGAAACGTAAAATTAAATGGAATAATAAAATTAAATGAAAGAAAAAATTTTAGAAAATATCAAAAATTATTATTAAAACCTTCATTCCAAACGGGGTTTTTATTATGCATTGTTATTAGTTCCTCAGTTCGACGATTTTTCCATTTTTCTAAAATCGTATCTCTTTCCTAAAAGTTATCATCCATATTTATTTTTAGAAAATATAAAAAAAATTAAGAAAAATTACTTCCTGTTTTGTCTAAATTTTAATCAATTCCTTTGAGCCTTTAAGGTTTTTAATTCTTTCCACAAAATATTTGACTAACTAAATTTTAAAATTTAATTTTCAAAGTTACAAGGTTAATTAATGAACGTATTGTACAGTGGAACTTTTTGAATATATATAATAGAAGCTAATGGTATTTAGAAATTACCGATGAAATGAAAACTGAATAGAGATATTATATATCATTTTATTCGTATAGTTAATTACTGGAATAAATTTCAGAACAATGTGGTACTTCCATATGTATCTAGTTTCAAGAGAAAATCAACTAAAATTATTTTTTTAATTTTTGTCGAAAAAAATCCTTTTTTTTTTTACTTTTGCCTCTCACATATAATTTCTCATGATTTTGCTTGATTTTGTCTTTAATCAGAATAAATGAATAAGCATAATACGAGAATTATGTCCATTGTTCAGCTTTACGATCTATAGTTAAATTCTACAAATTCTAACAGAAATTGGTCGTATTTCCTTGCGGCGATAATTCTCAGTGTCACAAATTCCTGGAATAAGAACTGTCATTTTTCGTGGTCCTTTGAATCCAAGTACATTCGTCTCCTTAACATAAATTTGTAAATAATTTCTATGAGAACTAAGAATTTCTAAATATTTTCTTAGGTTCATTTCAAATAGTATTTTGGAAGTGAACAAACATATATAACGGCGACTAGTTCCTGTCGAACATCATTCCCAACTACTGAGGCTTTTTTTGGATTTTCTCCATTATCATAAAGTGTGAATTGAGTACCAAGGGCGTTCGACCTTAAAATAAATAATTTCAATTGCAATTTATTGCAGTTTTTTTTAGCTATTGATGGTGAATTTTTCGGTGAAAATTTTTTAATTTAAATAATATATATCGCAAATATTCCATCTAATATTTCTCTATTTTAATTCTACGAGGAAGTCATAATTTCAGGAAGAAATTTTAACAATTTACCTTACTTTACCAATAAAAGAACTGCCAAGTCTACTAAGATCCGTTGGGTCAATTGAGATCAAATAATTTGCTGTTGTGCTCTTTTTACGCTTACGAGCAGCCAGTAAAAACACCTAAATAATAATTCTTTCAAATAATAAAATAATACTAAATAATAATAATGGCAGTTTTTTAAATCACATATTATAATTGATTTTCAATTTTCTTGTATGCTTTTCATTTCCCCTCTAAAATGCTATGGGTTTGGTCTTTATTCTTTAACGAGAAAAAATCCTTATTCATAAAATGTGAATTCCAGGTAATAGGTGCTATGAGATCAACAATATATATTTTTGTCAATCCTAATTCATGAATTCTTTAACGAGAGGGAACCATCAAGGCGTGGGAGTGGTACTCAAGATTCATTTGCATACGACAACGGTATTATAAATATTCATCTGCCATCTGTTTTCATTTTTTATTATTTTTTATTTGTAATTAATAGATTTAGCCTTTGCGATTAAAAATGAAATCGTTTTGATACAATAGTCCACAAATACATATAATTTTTATAATTTATAAGATAATATTTCTAATAATTTATAATTTTATAATTTTTAAAATAATATTTTTTAAAAGCAAAAAAAAAGAAAGATTTTTTAAGTGGAATTTTTCAAATTAGAAATTTCATAAACTTTTTTTTATTTTCTCTCTTAGAAAATGAAACTCTTTTAAAATTAACAATTTTTTATAAGCCATTTAATGTTAATTATGAATTGATACTTTCATGACGATTTACTTTTCGATACATTTTAATGATTCGACGAATTATTAGTCTTAATTTGCTCTAATAAATTTCATTGGTTCGTTCATAAAACAGGTTTCATAAAATTTGATAAAATATTTGATAAAATTTATATAAAAATAACGAAAAACGATATTTTAGTTCCAGCAAATTAAAAATCTAAAATCTTAAAAAAATTTTAAATGAATCTTTTCAATTTTCAACCAATCGACGGATTGATTTTCAATTACCAACTGTTAACATTTCTTAAATAATTTAATATAATTTTATATAATTTTTTTTTGGAAAATCATTAGAATCGTATGAATAAATAGAATTCTCTTAGAAGATTTCTCGGATTTTTTTTTTTTAATGGACCTCATGGATCTCTTTTTTTTGAGGTCAAATCCGCTCTTTTTTCTGAAACAATAAATAATTTAAATGCGGCAGGAATTGGCTTTTCCATATCTAAACATTAAACTAAAGATAAAATTGAAGCGTTGATAAAACTAACTCTCTTATCTTCATCTTTTTCCAAATGAAGATAATATGTCGGATAAATACCCTTATCGACGCCTTTCTTATCTCTCGTTATTCGACATTTAAATGTTATATTTCTTCTGGCTGGCATTTTGACGAATTGCTCTAAGTTTGTTATTATTTCGTTCACGTCAGGATGTTCTGTACCTTAAATCGAAATTCCATGCAACAATTTTTCCCTCAATTATTTTTTTCTTTATCAGTTTTTTAGAAGGAAATTGCATTACGAGTTAAATATTATCATTTGCTATGATTGAAAAAATATTTTAATTATCGAGTAATTTTTGGTGATTATCATAAACTTTTATTATAATTTAATTACACATTCTCCTAATAAAAAAAAAGTAAATTTTTATCTTTATTATTTATTGTTATTTATTTATTATTATTTATAATTATTTATTTATAATTTTTATTTTTATTTATTCATAAATTATTAATTATTTATTTTTTATTTAATAATTTTTAAATAATTTTTTTTCATAAATTTTCTAAAAGCGTAGGCAATAATCCAATAACAAATAATCATCGGCCAATTTAGTCGATTTAGACGGTGATTCAGAAAATTAATAGCGTTGAAGAAACGCAATAATTTTAGAATTTTGAATATAACTCGATATTATAAAATTGTAAAATTATGAAATTTGTTGAAATATTTATCACCAGCTAAAATATTTTCTTCTATTTCTTCTCTCGACGGTTCAACGAGCGGTTCTTCATCACATTCTGATGCATCATTTTTACCGTTATCAGTATATGAAGTTGCTATTTCAGTAGTTTCTTTCCATGGCATATCGTCATCTGATGAGCTATAAAAAAAAAAATAAATGATCATGAAAATTTTTTTAAGAATTAAAAATTTTCCAGTTTTGCCTATTTGTTTTAGAAATATTTATTTATTTTAGAATATTCTTATAATATAAATTTGCTAAGCCTTCAATAAACTTTGGAATATAACAAAAAAAATCGTATTCTTTTTTTGTGTACCTTTTGATTATTTTAGTCAATTTAACGTGAATAATACTCATTGCAAAAAAAGAAAATAAAAATTTCTTTAAATAGTACCACTGAGCTGGAGGAGGTGTTACGCCTCGTACAGTAATTATAGTCCGACCATGAAAAACGGGCGATGTTATTTGATCAGGATCCTCCATGTTGGTGATACCGAATGATAACGGCCCATCATATCCGTGCAATTCTTTATTAGCGCTTTTCGACGTACCAAAACGACTATCTTTCATCGCATCATTCTGACGAATTCCAGCCGAATACATCCGTTTTTGGCGTTGCTTTTCCTCCAAAATTTTTCGCTGAAGAAAAAAAAATAGATTTAAAAAGTAATTTGGAAATTTGTTGGCCATAAATTAAGGGATGAAAGGCTAAATCGATTAATGTTTTTGATAGAATTTATTTCTAAAAATATCCAAGCGAAATATTATAAAGGCAAATCATATAAAAACCAATAAAAAAATCAAAAAATCATTAATATTATTAAAATTATTAATTAGTAGTTTTATTACCATTTTTCAATAAGTAAAAAAAGTTAATTTAAATTAAATTAATTAAATTAATTAAATAATTTCGAATAAAAAATTTATTTATTTATCTATATAAATATTTTATTTAAATGCTTAAATATATATATGCTTAAAGCTTAAATAAAAATTGATAATAATAAAAATAAAAAAAAAATTTTAGAAAAATGAAGAAAGAAAAATTTCATTCGTCCATACGTGGCAATGATGCTTTTCAAGGACAATGATGGAAAGAATCCTTTGTAGCTATTTAACAAATTTTAGGCATTCTGCTGTCACACAAAGACTATTAACACTACAAGTGACATAAATCACACGCAAAAATGAAAATGATCTATTTCTAAGGCCATAAATTGGTCAATCAATTTTATACGTTTATCAAGAATAGTGCGAAAATATTAATAAAAATATATATATAAAATCATAATCAATCTAATTTTAATAAGATTGATATAATATAATTTTAATAAGATTATTGATAATCAGTAATTTTCAGTTCAATCGCGTTTAGCCAATTTCCATTTCCATGATAACTCCTCTATGCTTGATTTTTATCATTAATTAATTGAATTCTCAATGAATTTTTCGAATGATTATCAGTGAATGATTATTAGAAAAATTTAAGGTCTTTCTTTAATCAAAGAATTGTAATCGAATATATTAAAATATAAATAAATATTGTCATATTTAATTTAATTTCAGTTTAATTTCATAAATTTTATAAAATTTCCTATTCTATAAAAAATAACTTTATTTTGTAAAAATTTAATTAATTCAATATTTTTTAAAATTTAAAATTTTTAGAATTTTCTATTTTATAAAAAATTCGTATTTTGAGAAAATTATTATAAAAAATGTTTAGTTTCGTAAAAAAAGAAATGCATTAATTCTTTGTTTTCTTTCTTTTCGCTCTTTTTTTCCACTTTTCTCAATTTTTTTGCTAAATTTTATTATAATTATAATTATTAGCTTTTTAAAATTTATTAAATTTATTAAATTTGAAATTTATTTGGTTTGAAAATCGAATAAAAGAAATTTTTATTTTAGTATATTTTCCTAAACGATCTAATAAAAGAATTTGGCGTCTTAATTTAATTTAGGTCAATCCGAAATTTTTTATAGAAATGCTGACTTATTGACTCTCTTAATTGTATAATATAAAATAAGCTTAAGCCTATTCATATATAAAATCGCTACGATTCATCTAATCCCTAAGCAATTTATTCGCCACAGTTATTATTCATCGAATAAATCTATCTTTTTTCTATTATTTCGAATTATTAACGAGAATATAAATGTCAATTATAAATAATCAATGATTATAAGGGAAAAATTAATATTATTTTAATTAAGAAGCTAATAAAGATAATATATTTTAATATAATCGTATAATTTTTATTAATATTAAGAAGCTAATAAAGATAATATATTTTAATATAATCGTATAATTTTTATTAATATTAAGAAGCTAATAAAGATAATATACTCTATTTAAGATAATATATATAATATATTTTAATATAATCGTTTATGATTTTATAAAATTTTCCATTTTGTTTTAAAAAATTTCAAAAAATCTGAAATTAATCAAATATTTTTCTTTGAAATAAAATCTTTCTGAATATAAAATTCAAAATCATTCAATTTGCCTAATTAATTTAATTTTTAACAATAAAATGCCATAGATTTAAGGAAAAAAACCTTCCTTGAAAAACTCTACTACAAAATGAACTCATTATAAGGCCCTTATCGACCGACCAATATTTTTTTCAATGAATATCTCTCTTAGCAAAGGGATTTTATCCGAACACTAGTACGAGGCCAAATCATTTATCAGTAAATATCTGTTTAAATAAAAATTATTTGATGAAAAATGAGAATATAAAATTGCCTTTCTATTGGAAACTAAATAGGCATGGTCAGATTGCCAGGTCAGATTTTTATATATTTTGATGAAGTCAATCATTTTATTAAATCTCCTATTTATTTAAACAAAAAGCAACCAGGTCAATCAATATTTTTCTAAAATGGCTAAAATGGTCTATTTTTGTTTGTGCAATATTATCCTTTCATTATTTCCAATCAAGAAAATTGTGATAAATTTTATGAAAATGGGGATAAAAAATTTTTCTCAATCACCCTCCCCGCTCCCATTAAATATTACAATAAATATTATATTGAATATTACAATAAAAATATACCTGCTTTTCAAGATTTCTTGATACCCAATCATCGCTAGACATCGTCTTTTTTTTTTTTTAAAGCCTGTTTAAACAACGATTTTTTTTTTATAAATAAATTTAATAAGAATTTACGAAAATTTAATAAATATAATAAATATAATAATAAGTATGAATCGAATAAAGCAAGTTTCAGAATGGAACCAATGAAAAATAAGGTTTCAGAATGGAACCAATGAAAAATAAGGTTTCAGAATGGAACCAATGAAAAATAAGATTTCAGAATGGAACCAATGAAAAACAAGGTTTCAGAATGGAACCAATGAAAAATAAGATTTCAAAGTGGAACCAATGAAATTTTTGCTGCTAATAATAAAATCAAAAGTAACACAAGCAAATGAAAAAAGGCAATCAATCAATCAACTTTTCGCAATGAAAATTTCAGAAATAATAATTTTTTAAAAATATGAAATAAATGAGAGGGCGAGGGGAGGCGATGGGTGGAGGAGTGGAAAAATATAGATAGTAGATCGATGGTTGACTTGACTTGATTTGACTTGACTTGACTTGACTTGATTTCTTCACTTACTAGTAAATTAGTCGGGATAGATCGGAGCTCTTTCAGAATCGATAGCCAATTCTTTTTTCCATATGTTGCTTAGCAACTCTTTTCCCATATATTTCTGGAATTCCAATATTTACTTTTAATTTTAAAAAAAAATTATGAAAACAATAAATTTTAAGAATTAAAGATTGATTTAATTATGGTAAAATATAGAGAATTTCTAAAAAAAAAAACCTCAATAAGGATCCTTTTTTTTTTGTAAAAAATTATATATTTTGCAAATGATTTTTTCCAAATTTTCTTTTGTCATTTTTTATTTTTTTCATTAAAAAAATTCATTTCTTTTTTTTGTTTGATTTTTTTACATAATTAATTTATACTGATTTTTGTAATTTATTATATAAATATTGCTTTTGTCTTAAAATAACCATTTCGTTTTCATCGGCTGCTTGCAGAAAAATTTACTTAGAAAAATCCTCAACAGTTGGCCATAGTTGTTATATGAGTTACTTGCACACCTGTCATGCTTATGCTAATTCTCTACCGTTCTTCCTTTGAACTTCATTCACCACCCTGAGGTGGTAGGGCCATTCCCGGAGGCAAGTGCAATACCGGGTCGACCCGCAGATGGTGCGGAGCAAGCCCCATCAAACCATCTATGGTCCCAAAAATAGAATAATCTCAAAGTGATCAATAGATCACATATCAGAGATTAAGCTGATAAGAACAGATACTACACTTTGATCTTAGCCAATAGGCCGAGAAGCGATAAACTAAACGCCCTCTGCCAAACGAATGTACAAAACTTATTTTAAAATTGAAATCGTTTAGCGCAGACATAGAAAGGAAATCTTTCGTATGTAACTAATTGAAAATTGTCGAATATTTTTTTTGCTATGTATCTACGAGAACGGTTGAAATATTTATTTAGCCTAAACTCGATTCGTTTCAGCTCGATCCAGGTTAACGACGAATTGAGATTGTCAATGCAATGGGCCCAGAAGTATGACGAATATGAGGCTGCGTTTATAAAATTACGTCTGTGAGGACAAAAAACTTGTGGAATTGTCTCTAAACCCTCACCCTCTGACCTCTGACCTCTAAGAATCAAGGATCCTACAACGAGCTACTAAGAATTCTTTCAATTTATTTTAATAAAACATCGAATATGGATTTTTACGCTGCATTCAGCCAATATTACCTTTTGAGGTACTTGGAAGGGAACAAAAAAATATTACATCGGAAAATTTTTAGAACCATTCTTAATAAAAATACTCAAGCTTGGAATATTGATAATAAATGCGTTGCCACTAATAGACATAATAGACATAATAGCAATGCACGATTTTGCCTCGTCACCTTCGCAAGGGATATCTCAATCATGAAATTTAATTTATTAAAATTATTATTAATTTATAATTGATTAATAAAATGAATATATTATTTAAAAATATATTTACATATATAAATATATATATTTAAAATATAAAAATATATTTAATATATATATAAAATATAAATATATATTCACCATTGCAGCCTCTTTTATTTCAAAATTATTTTAACGATAAAAAAAAAAAAAGTTTTTCATTTGGTTGATGGCTTAATAAAAGAGACAAAAAAAGCCCTTCGGCTGAATCCGAACAGCAATACGAACCGCGAAACCGCGAAACGATTCGAAATGTAATAATTTTTGCATTCATCGTTTTGTGAAAATTTTCTCAATATATTATATTATATTATGAATAAAAGAAATAAATTTTTTAAGATAATAAGATAATAATTGAAAGATTTTTTGAAATCTTAAAAATTTTCGAAATTTTTTTGAAAAAATTTTGAAATTTTTATTCAAAAAAAATTTTATATATAAGAAAAATTTCCGGATGTTCTTTAAGTTAACCAACCAACCAACTCTATTTTGCCTATCGATTTGCTCCAGAGGGGCTCCATTGGGAATCCTTGTAATAGACAAAATATATAGAAAAATAAAAAATTTTCTATACTTAACTATTTCGTATCACTATTCTCTATTCAATTGAGCATTATTAGGTATAAGTTATTAGAAAAAGGAGAAAAATAAAAATATACAAATGTACACTAAAATTAATAAATAAATAATATAAATATAATAAATAAATAATAAATATAATTATAATAAAATAATATAAATATAATAATAAATTTTACCTTCAAATTTGAAATTTAAGATAGAAATCGCTTTGAGAAGTCGAAAATTTCTCAGTTATCAAGTCATTTGGAAATTATCAATGGAAATTATCACCACCCAGATTTTTTAATGCCAAAATTAAATTTAAATCAGCCCGAATGTTTGTTGGTCCTTAAGGCAAATGGCCCGAATGCTTCTTGGTCCTTAAGACAAAGAGCCCGAATGCTTGTTGGTCCTTAAGGCAAAGAGCCCGAATGCTTGTTGGTCTTTAAGGCAAAGAGCACGAATGCTTGGTCCTCAAAATGACCGAAAATCTGTTATATCTGTTAAATGACTTTGAAGACAATTATAATATTCCTTTAGTACAAAATTATTAGTGTCGATTGGCAACCAACTAAATAATAAAACAAAACTATGAACATGAAATTTACTTAATTGCTATATGCAATTTATAATTATGGCAATTAGCCGAAAATAGTCGAAATAAAGTTTCAAAGCTAAGAAAAAAAAAAGAAAAATTAAATAATATAAAAAGAACTAATTTTGGATAACTGAAGAAAAATGAAATATTTAATTAAAAATTTTTTTTCAAAAATAATTTTCATTTTTTATTCACATAAAAGAATTAATAAAATTGCTAAAAGCAAAAATTGCAAAAAAAAAGAGAAATTTTTAAGCAAAAAAAGATGAATGTCCATTCAACTTTTGTTAAAACTATTGCTTCCGTTTTCGAATGGAAAATCGCCATTTATTTTTCCTTTTTACTGACTATTTTAACTGCAATCGATTAACAAATAATATTCATTAAAACTATTTTTTTTTTGCTTTTTAACTCATTTTTAGAACTATTTAAGAGTCGAATAGGGTCGTTAAATTCACTTACTTTTCGAATAAATAAACCTATAAAATAAAAAATAAAGTAGGGAAATAAAATGAAAAATAAAATATCTATGATACAATAGAAGCCATTGCTTTTTCCATCGCCTGAATCCATATATTGCTGGTCCACCTGTACGTTCAAAATCTTTTCTCACCGTGTCAGTCGAAGTCAGTCTTGATTGTCCCACCTCGCTTTTGGCGCTAACCATTACAGAGTTTAGCAAATAACGAAATATGCGTCAATTCTTGTGATTGACGACGGAAAACATGCCCTAACCAGCGAAGGTGACACTCTGTGCGATTTTATCCGTTCGACGGATCCGTAAAATGTATCATAGACATGAGTGGTCAAAGGCAGATAGCTTCTTAATATTCTCTGCTCTCATTGGCCATGTTTCGCAGCCATATAGTAAGATCAAATTGCAGCTTACACGGACTCGGATTTTCGTCTTTATAGTAACTTCGCGACGATTTCATAAAAGTTTCATTAGCAGGAAAAACATATTTCTAGCTGTTGTTATATTTGCCTAGTCATTTGGGATTTAGAATGGATCGAAGATATTTAAAGTCAGCCTCTTCCTATATTATTATTATTATTTATTGTTATTATTATTATATTCTATTATTTAACTCAAATAACTCATTTAAAAAAAAAAATAATGGCAATATTAATCAATTTTTCCATTTAAAGACTGAAAAGGCCTTTCGAAATCTAGCATCGTTGAAAAAATCATCTATTAAAGATTTTATTTTAGAAGTTTAGTACGGCGGATTAAAAACCCTCTGTAAATTTATTATTATGCCTTTTTTTCCAAAGAGTCCTCACCATTACTGGTTAAACTGGTTCCACTGGCTTCCTACATTGGACAAATATGCCAGGCGGTCCCTAGTGGCAATAGAAATGCAGGATACAGGATAAATGCAGGCGAGTCGCCAGCATCATCCGGAGCATTTTAATCAATCTTTTTTTTATAAAATATACTATGCAGGGCTTATAAAAATAGATTATATGTGGCTTCGTGTGAATAGTGGATCACGTAAAATTGTGCTACTAAATGTGGTAAAATTTATCGTAGCACGATTGTCTGCAACTTAATTTTGTTATTTTGAGTTTTTACTTTATATTATTTTTAATTTTTTTTAGTTATTTATTGTTATTATTAGTTCGTAAAGTGAACTAAGTGAACTTATTATTTCGCAAATATTTTAAATAAATTTAACGGCTCGGAGCTTTTACGTGAATTCACGTAAAAATTAAGTGCACATGATAATTACAAATTTAACGGCCCGGAGCTTTTACGTGAATTCACGTGAAAATTAAGTGCACGTGATAATTATTTTTTATTCGTGAAAATCGTCAATTGGTTTATATTCTATTTCCTTAGAAAGTATTGCAAAATTCTTCTTATTCTTAGAATTATCAAAAAAGTTTATCATTTATAACTATTCGCTGATAAGATTTATCACAAATCATCATTTATAACTATTCGCTGATAAGATTTATCATAAATCATAATTTACAACTATTCGCTAATAAGATTTATCATAAATCATAATTTATAACTATTTGTTGATAAGATTTGTTACTTTATGAATGATTTCTCATAAGTAATCTTAGGAGAATTAGTTGATAATTTTTGCAAATGGCAGATGACGAATTGGAAACATATAAACTTTGGCGAGTAAGGAAGACAGTTATGCAGGTATTTTTGCATATATTGCATTTTTAATTAATTGCATTTTATTGCATTTTTAATTAATTTAAAAATCATTGTATAAATTCGCCTAAATTTCAATATTTGCAAATTTATTCGCGAAAATATTTTTACATGTGTTCTATGCTTTATAAAAATTTGGTTATAAAAGAAATATTTTATTTGTAATCAATAATTGTGATTCATTTCACGATGATTTTAAATTTTGGATGTGTCACGATCGTGGATATCTCGTAACGCAAGAAGAGTTGGATCAAACATTGGAAAATTTTAAAGAAACATTCGGAGATAAGCCAAGTGAACGTAAACCATCAAGAGATAGTTTAACCATACTTGTTGCACATAATGATGATCCAACCGATCAAATGTTTGTTTTCTTTCCTGAAGAGGTGAAAATCGGCATAAAAAATATAAAGGTTTCCTTTTCTTTAGCTAATTTAGATAAAATTTTATCAAATGTACGAGAATCTGCCAATTGAATAAAAAAATGCTTTTATTAAGAATTTATGGAATGTGGTTTCTAAATATATATATATATATATATGGGAATAGAATGGCTTAGTGGGTTGTTGCTCAATTCAGATTTAGCGATGCTGAGCTTTGCTTCTATTATCGCAGTAGTAAACCTGTCCAAAAATGTCTGATTTATATATACTTCTATCGCCAAGAGACTCCCTGGCATATTTGTTTAATTTGTTTATAGGACCAACGGAGAGAATCTAAGCAGTAATGGTGAGGACTTTTAGAAGAAAAATTATTTATGATATACTATTGAAGACGACCGATTAATATGAAATATAATGGTTCAAATTGCTGCCAGTCCTCTCTACTTTTTCGGTGAAAGTCCTTGGATGGACTAGCTGAAATCTTACATCATTATCCCAGGCCTCTGGTAGAGGACTCGAGGATCAAAGTATAATATATGTATATATATATATATATATTTTTAATGGTTTTGCAGGCAATGTGTCAACAAATGCAAGAACAAGCTATTTCGCGTGCTATTGTCGTTGTGCAAGGCGGCATGACACCGTCTGCAAAACAGGCATTTTCTTAATTTCTGTTTCTTATTTCTTATTTCTTAAACTATAATAAAATTATTCAAAATATCGCGCCCAATTTTGAAATTCTTTATTTCTTTATTTCAAAACCTTGATTCCAAAATCAATTTTATTTCAGGCGATAACTGATATGGCACCAAAATATACGTTAGAACAATTTCTTGAAGCCGAGTTGATGGTGAATATAACCGAACATGAGTTAGTTCCGGAACATGTGGTTATGACATTGGAAGAGAAAGCAGAATTACTGGCTAGATAGTTTGTTTTATTCTTTTTAATCATATTAATCAAGAGCTTTAATAGAATTGTTTCATTCTTTACATCCTTTCTTTATATTGATAGAAATTTCTAAAAAATTAATTAGCATTTATCCGTTCAATATTGTGATTCAGTCGTACTTCTATCACCAAAGAGCCCCCTGGTATATTTAGTGCGACAAGCCAGGGAGCGAGTCTAACTATTAATGGTGAGGGCTCTTTAAAAAAACTTTCAATATATGTTCTTTATGTTCTTTTAAAAAACTATATGTTCTTTTACAGCAAACTGAAGGATACCCAGCTACCAAGAATTCAACAAAACGATCCTGTGGCACGTTATTTTGGATTACGGCGTGGTCAAGTTGTAAAAATTATAAGGCCTTCAGAAACTGCCGGTCGATATATAACTTATCGAATGGTTGTATGATTTAAAGTTATCGTGTTCGCTGATTGTTGGCTGATTTCATGTTGAGTTAACGGGTATTTTCTTGAAAATAATTTAGTATATCGACTGAACATTTTGTACTCTCCTCTTCAATGGTTTCGAATTGTCATCGAAAATTTTCTTGATTTTTTATTCTATTTTCTCATCGAAATCCTTTCGTTAAATTTTATATTTAAAGATAATTTATGGCTTTTCAATTAATATTTGTTGATAAAATGCTTTGCAAAATAGCTTTTTCTGCACGTCAAATTTGATATTTCGAACTAAAAAGCTTTAAAACTAATTAGATTTCTTCAATTAATTTCTAGGTTTAGAAATTAGTTAAATTTGGTTTATTTTTCGTTGATTCTAATTGCATTTTATTTTTATTTCTTAATGTTCAATTGTGAAAGTAAGAAATTCGAATAACTTAAATAATAGAATTCAGAATCAAATATATAAATCGATAAGAAAATTCCATTTTTCATGAAAATTTCTATAAATGAATTAAGATAAAGATTTTGCTTTTTTGCGATACAAGAAAATATGCTGAGAAATCAGGAAGTTAATTTCAATTAGAGACAGTCAGTATTTTGCGATAAGAAAGCAATTTTATTCTGAAGATTAAAAAGCATGATAAAACATTGTTTCATTATCTTTTTGGCATCAATCTGGATTATCGTTGAAATATTCTACTGAAGTTTTATAAGATTCGATTTAAACCAATGTTAAGTGGTCGTGACCGAGGACGACAACAAGATATTAATGAAGCCTTCAATCAGGTCAGTAATTTTATATTTCTTAGTTTTTCATATTATATGCGCTAGTCTGCTGCAGTTTTTTTTTTTTTTTAGAATAAAGTCAACTTCTTACTAAAATATGGAGAAATGGAGAAATCTAAAATAATTAAAATCTTTTATTATAGATCTTTTTTCTCCTTACAACTCTCACTATTTCTGGTTTTGCTGGTTCCACTGATTATAAAGATAAAACCTCGCTAAAAAATCTTTAACGAGGTTTAATTGCGCCAAAAAAAACTGAAAGCCAACCGAATAATTTCTTTTCATTAAAAATTTTCGAATATTAAATATTATTTTTTTCTTTAAGTTATTGAAATTTAGTTTTTTGAAAAAAAATTTAATTTCATTGATATAAAAATTTAAAATTTATATCAGTGGAATTTATTGAAAATGAAGTGGCTCAGTGGGTTCCTCTCATTTCAGAATGTTGGTGCTGGGCTTCTATTCTCGGAAGGAATAAATTTTTCTTTCTAAAATCTGAGGTGATGCTGACAACCCAATTTTTGCTTCTAACATCAAATTTGTCTGATTCAGTGCGATTTAATCGGAAATGGTGCAAAATTCTTAGAAAAAAAACACGAAATTTATTGTACAATATAAAATTTAAAATAATGATAAAAGACTTTAGGCTTTATTTTAATTTATAAAAATTTTTTTTAAAAAAATTTATTTTATTTCTAAATTTTTATTTCATTTATAAATTTTTTAAAATTATAAAAAATTTATAAATTTTGTTGAAAATAATCGCTTTTTTGCTAGAAAAATTTCTTAATTATGCTAAAATTAAACAATTCGATTTTTCGCATTTAATAGGCGATATTTCAGCTACGAGAAATCATTCCGTGTTATCCAGTTAATAGGAAAATGAGCAAACAGGAAATTCTTCGTGGTGCGATTCGTTATATGAAAATTTTGGAATATTTGCTTGGTTTACGAAATTATTTTGAATAATAATTATTTTCATTTATTTTTAAAGGAAATTTTCCAGTTCATTTTGAGAGATAACTATTTAAAAAAAAAAAAAATATAAACTTTTAAGTTCCACTTTTGAAAGATTTATTTGCAAGACAGAATAAATATTAATATTATAATATTTTAATTAATATTAATATTTTCAATATTAATAAATAATATTTAGAATTAATATTTTTTTCTTCATAAAATTAATGTAAAATTGTCTCTTCTTATAAATGAAATATTTAATTTATATATAAATGATTGACGGTAGTAGTACCATTCATACAATGAAAAATAGATTATAGCAAAGATTATAGCAAAAATAGATAATAGCAAATTTATTCATAATTTATTCATGAAATAGAGCGCATAATTACTAATAAAAGCTAATTAAAGTTATATATTTTCAAACTATTAATTCCATTATTCGACATCGCCATTGCATAGTAATTTCGTTATAGCCTGCTAAAATACTTTCTGAAACTCATAAATAAATCTCACAGTAACGTTCCACTCATTACATAACTATACCAAATATCCTCACACCAATTAACACCAATATACACCACTATAATCTTTTGCTATGATCCATTAGTGACTCTCCTCTAATTCTCCAGCTTAACGCTATTCATCACCAAAAGTTTTGCAAATACGAAATATTCAAATAGAATATATTTATATAATATAATATACGGATAATAATACAAATGAAAATTCAGGTTGAATTTGATTATGGGATTTAAATAATGTATTTCGTATTTGAACAGATTTATTTTCGGGACAATGTTTTTTCTATCATTTATTAGACCTTTGACCTTAATGGAAATTTTTTTGTAATATTTTTTATTTTATATATGTTTATACATATTAAAATCAAATAAAAATATTATTATTATCTATTATTTGAATGGAAAAATTTTTAAAATTTTAATAGAAAATGAAAAAATAAACATTATAAAAAATTCAACCGATTTAATTTAAAAAAAAAAAAATTTTTAATTGGTCGATTTTCAATTATTTTGCCGGATTCGTTCCCTTATCCATTCTGAATCGCTTTGATATTCAGGATTCGATAAAAGTAAAGCAGTTCGCTTATAAAAGAAATAATATAATACAGCCACTAAAATTCATTCCCTTAGGTTATTCTAAAAGGTTTTTATAATAAAAAAAAAAAAGATATTATCATATGTTGCGACTCCAGCGGACAATGGTGAACCACGAATGAAAGGTAAAATTGCAAAAAGCGAAGAGGAGAAAATGGTCGAGCATGGGGTATTACTATTATTATTATTGCCCGGCCGGTGACTTACCCATATTTCTATCGTCAAATAACTCTATGGCAATTCAAATTCAAATTATTATACTAACAGCAACCATCGAAATTAACTTAATCAAAAATAGTAAAAAATGGCTGTCAAAGAAAACGTTGGATGAAATTTAAAATTTATAAAAATACAAACCGAATCGTTGAAAAAAATACAAAATAGTAATAGTATACGAAAAATTTTGTTTTTCAATGTTTGACCAACGATAGTTCTAAAAAATATTTTATATTTTGAAAATACATATATACTCTTGAAATTATTATTATTCCTTATCTGTTTTATTATTATTAATTGTCATTAGCATTATTACATCATTATTACTAGTATTATTATTAATTATTATTGTTAATTATTATTGTTATTAATTATAATTATTATTATCATCATCGTTATTATAATTATTTTATTATTAATTAATTAATTTTATTAATTATTTTCATTGCTATTATTATTATTACTTATTTTTTTATTATTGTTATTATTATTTATTATTTACTATTATTATTATTACAGCAAATCATTTACAGTTTAAATTTAACTTTTAGATTCATCTCTGCAGATTTTTAAGGATGCATACGGAAAACTTTTTTATAAATACTGGTTTCAGATAACTCTATGGCATATTTTGCTTTTGCTTTTGCACTTTATTGCCATTGGATATAATAGCTTTTTTCTTGGTCTAGCGAAGTCTAATCTACCGTCTTCTTCGTCTAAGAATGGTCGAATCTGGATAATTATGGAATTGTTAATTCCGAATGATTTCGGCGAATTATCAAATTGTCACTTCGGCGAAAAGAATAGCAGCAAAAAACTAGCATGGAGAAATATGTATTTGATTATAATATAGTTATAAAAAATTAACTTAAACTTACCAGACTTAAATAGTGTAAAATTATCGTTAAAAGAAGATAAATGCATGATACGATTATTGTTGAAATAAATTTAATTAGTAAAAAACTGATGAGACCAGCCTAAAATCATAAATCAAATCAAATTTTTATTTTTTTATTTTTCTAAAAAATAAAATTTTCTTAGATGAGAAAAATGGTACTTGAAAAATAAATGTTGATGAGAACGCAATAACCATAACAATAACACTCATCGCGATTGTTGCATCTTGCAAACTAAAATTATTTATTAATTTAATTTAATTTAATTAATTTAATTTATTAATTATTATATTATTATTATATTATTATTATTAATATTATGAAATTATTAAAAATAATTTAAGAAAATTAAAATTTTATCGATAATAATAATAAAGATAAATAAATATGGATAAATAATAATATAAATATATATATATATAATGTAAATAAATAAATAAAAATAAAATAAAAAACAAGAAAAAAATAAAAATCATCACCGAGAACTTACATGAAAAGAAATAGTAATGCAACATTATTACTTTTAAGTATTGCAGTTGCAGTATTAAAACATATATCGATGAGTAGTAATAAGATTTGTAAAGTTAATATTGCCGTATATTTCGACATTAATTTCTATGAAAAAAATAAAATTTATATAAAATAATAAATAATTTTGGCATATAAACAGTTAATTAATCATCAAAAAATCTGATTTGGCTGATTCCATTTATGTAAGATTCATTCCTTAGCCAAAGGATCAACGCATAGGTTGGATCCTTAACATCGGACCTCATTTCCAATCTATTTGTTCCCATTACGAAACGAAAGTCTATATAGCCGCGATTCAGTCTTACTGTATGGCTGCGAAACATGGCCAATGAGAGCAGAAAATATTAAAAACTTTGACCACTCATGTCTATGGTACATTTTACGGATTCGTCGAACGGATAAAATCGCAAGAGTGTCGCCATCGCTGGTTAGGGCATGTTTTCCGTCGTAAGTCACAAGAGTTGACGTATATTTCGTTACTTGCTAAACCATGTGATGGTTGGCGCCAAAGCGAGGTGCGCCAAGCAAGACCTGGACTGACACAGTGAGAAAAGATTTTGAACGTACAGGTGGACCAGCAAAATATGGATTTAGACGATGGAAAAAGCAATGACTTCTATTTATGCTAGCGATGGCGTTGGACCGAGCAGCTTGGAGATGTATTACTCTTGTAGCCAGCGGAGCCAGCCTAGCCAGTAAAGATAAGAGCTGTTAGAAGAAGAAGGAGAAGCTCCCATCACAGCCGTATTCCATAAAAAATAAATAAACACATAACGTAACAAACGTGTGTCGCAAGAACGACTCTAACAGAAGCGAACCTGTCATTTTGAAGAAATGCGTCTGGGAATTCCTCCCCCCCCCACCCTCTCTCTAATTCTGAGTTCGGTATAAATTAACTTGTAAGATAATTTTATTAATTATCTACGTGAATAGAAACAAAAATAGGAGAAAATAAAAAATACAAATGGTTAAAAATTATCGTTATCACAATAGTTTATTATTTTATTTTATTATTATTTTTTATTATTATCTTTATTATTATTTATTTTTATTTATTTTTTATTATCATTTTTTTAATATTATTTCAATAATATTATCAAATAGCACTTTTTTTAACCAAAAAATTATCAAATTAAAATGAGAATTAATCTTACGAGATTAATTACAAAATACGTTAAACAAGTAAGTAACCTTGACAACGATATCGAATTATTCTTTTATTTTTCATTTAATAATTTAAAAATTAAGATTTTATTTTTATTTGAATAATTTACTAAAAAAAAAACTATTAAAAGTAAAAAATTTCAAAGTAAAAAATTTGAAAATAATTTAATTTTAATTAAAATAATAATTCATTTTATTATATTTTGTTCTTTTCCTTTCAATTTTATTTTATAGTTGACAATTAATTTTAGTTGATAGTTGACAGTTTCAAATATTTTCTTCATACAATTTTATGGCACAAAACGAGTTGTTCTACATTCTATATCATGGAAGATGGAACTTTGGGCCACAAGCTAGTCGCTTACTTCATTAGCCTATTTTTAAAATTAGCTAGAATTAACTTTATGGCGCTTACGAATTATTTATTGCCTGGCTGATCGACTTCTACTTGGGTGCTTGGGCTCACATGACAACAGAGATAATTTGATGGTTCTCGACGGCACTGGAACATGCCAGTTTAATAATATTTCGAATCATTTGACCACCCTGGGGTGGTAGGGCCGCTCCCGGATGCAAGTGCAATACCGGGCCAACCCGCAGATGGTGCGGAGCAAGCCCCATCAAACCATCTATGGTCCCAAAAATAGAATAATCTCAAAGTGATCAATAGACCACATATCAGAGATTAAGCTGATAAGAACAGATACTACACTTTGATCTTAGCCAATAGGCCGAGAAGCGATAAGTGTGGTAATCTTTAATCGAAAGGATACTAGAGAAGTCACTTAAAAATTCAATCGTTCACAGACAGTGAAAGGAAATCTTTCAGCTGCACTCATTGATAATTGATAATTGATAACTTAACATCACTTCGTTTTAATGAAACAAAAAGAATGCTAATGAACGAAAAAAATGATTTAGTCATGTTTTTTAATCAATCAGACATAAAAGAGGTGTTCTTAGTTCATGAGCTACTTTCACGACCTAAATCATGAAGTCATGATAGATCGCTGGGAGTTTTGTGCTGTTATATGCGACTTTTTAAATTTAAAAAGACGCGCGAAAAAATTTCAAACCTTTCCACCATTCTTCAATCATTCGTGAATCCTCGTCTTGCTTATGGTGTAACTGGTTTCATTATATGGTTTAGTGAGGAGATTTTTTTGTCATGTGGGGAGGGGGGGATTGGCACAATTGTCAGTACCATTCAGGTTCTCTACCTATACTGAATTCAGAAGAAATTTAAATATATTTCGTATAGGCTAATTTCATTTATTTTCTTTATCTATGGTGAATTCAGCTCTTTCTAAAATTTAAAATTTGTAATTCATCTTTATTTTATCAGAGGTTAAGCAGAATCATTATCATTAATTATTTATCAAAATGATCGAGAACAATTGTGGTGGTAGTGGTGATGCAACATCACTATTGGATCTGTGTTCATTAAAAATAGCTCAGAAATCTACGACTCAAAGTATCGATTTACATGTTGAAGTGGAGATGAAAGCAAGGACGTGAGTTTTTTTCATTCTTTTTTTTTCCCGATTTCTATCTATAAATTTATATTTTTCTGTTTTCTAAATATTTTCCATCTCTACGCTTTGGTAGGAGTAAAGGTGTTGTTGTGGAGGAATTAGACTAGGGAAAATGAATCGGCGAAGTTTAATACAAAGGTGGGATTGGTGGAAATGGACTTGAGGAGGATGTGATTAATTAGGTTGAGATCCAATGATCTGTTGACGAACCCAAGCAAGCTAAGGTTTTTAATTTTATTATTAATATTTTTATTACACATTATTACATTTATTTATTATTTTATTATTATTATTAAGATAATAATAAAATAAATTGTCAGAAAAAAGTTTGTTAAGTCAAATAAATTTTAAAAAATTAACTGAGGAAATTTTTGAAAATCTAAGGGCAAAAATAATCACTAAAATTTAAGAAAAATGAAAAAAGTAAAAAAATTAAAAATTGCATTTTTATTAAATTTTTTATTAATACAAAGAACAGAAATGACTAATAAATAGTCAAATAAAAATAATATGAAAAATAAAAATTATTAAGAAAAATAAATAAACAAAATCACCAAACAGAGTCGTTTTATATGCAATGTATTTCACAATTTGAAATAACTATATTGCTATACCACCTCTCCTGAATTGAAGATTCTCTCCTTTCTAATCTGATTTATTTATAGTCCATCACATTGTTGTTTATTTCTTCTAACAGTTCGCATTATTACTGGCTGGTGTTGCTAGATTATAAGACTATAAGACTTTTCCAAGCCTTCCTTTCCGATGTCAGTCCTTATATATGTATGAGGTTCTCTAATGGCCATTTTTCCATCGCCTTAGTCCTTATCTCGGTGTATTACCTATGCGCTCGAAATTATTTGCATTTATAATATTCATAATATAATAATATTACTTATTATTTAAATTTTTATTTTTTAATCAAAATTTATTAGTGGAAAAATACACTGGTAAGAAATGATATGATATGATATGATATGATATGATATGATATGATTTATATAACCATAAATGCTAGACGAATAGAGTAAATCTCGACAATAAAGTGGATATGATTAGAGAATTATAGGTAAAAAATTAGAGGCGAGAGAAGGAGGCGATTTTATATAACCTTGAAAAGTATTTGCTAACATAGATCTCGGATAGAAGCTTTAAGATGTTTCATTCTATGAAGTTATACAAATCGTATGAATAGCAGATAGGTAATAGCAAAGATAACCGAGTGGTATGGTATCTTTTGGTTCATGTTGAATAGATCCGATTTGCTGTCCCTTGCTGGGACTAAACCTATAAAAAAATAATTCGACACTATGATGCTAGGTACACCATTTTTTACTGTATCCCGTGATATTTTCTGACGAAATTCGATAGAACCCGTCAAACTTCCTTTCATCTAAAGAAGGAATTAAACAAGTGCAGTTTTTCTTTAGATTATGAATGTGATAAAGAGTATTTATTAATGCCGAGACAGGCTTCCGTGGCGCAATCGGTTAGCGCGTTCGGCTGTTAACCGAAAGGTTGGTGGTTCAAGCCCACCCGGAAGCGAGGACTTTTGCGTTTGGTATTTTCAATATTTACATGCAGTTTGCTATTATATAGTAAAATGTGGTAAAGCAATGAAATAATTCACTTCGAAGCTGTAGCAATATGCAATTTGGAAAACAATTTTCGAGTAGTATTGCTTTGATGTGTGTAACATTGTTCATTAAACCCTGATCCTTCGAAATTCACATTCACTTTATATCAGCTGATTATCTTTCGTTATCAAAGCGGAAGGTGAAAATCATGTTGGTAGAAAACAGATTGGAACTGAGCGATGGGGTGATTTTTAAGGCATAAAAAGAAGAAAAATTTCTGCTGAGGATGTTATCATGATCATGATCAGTTGGGTTTTGGGTTTTAAAGGATAGGTTGTATACGTTTTTAGGTTTTAAGAAAAAACAAGTTTCGCGATTTTTTTTTGATATTCAAGTGTTTCTTCAAATTTCGCATTTTGTTCTATATTAATGATTTCGCTTTATTAATTTCTTTTTCACTTATTAGACGCTTTGATAACCTTAATATTCGTTTTATAATCACAATTATTTCAACTTATTTTAAAACCTTTCATTTTGCTCGTCTCGGGTTTTTTAGTTTAATTTTTGATTTTCAATTTTCATTATCCTAAAAGAATTATAGTGAATATTATTTTTTATTAATTATCATTCTTTAAAAACTGATAATAATTAATCATTTGGAAATATTAAATATTATCGATAATATTATTAATTTTAGTACTACGCTTGATTCGGAAAAGGTTTTACCAAATATTTCATCTATTCTTCTCGCAGTAAGAACTTTTTATAATTGGCGAAGAAATTCTCAATTAATTCTTGATGAATATTCAGATTTGGTTGAGAGTATTACCGTTGGTTGTTATAATATTGCCAATGGTTATTTCAAATTCTTATTTTTATTTTTAATTTTTCTCTTTTTAATCGACGATTTATTAAATTAGTAGCTTGAATGGGAAGAATTTTTCTTGATTTTATTCAGTTGTGCCATTGAAATGATTCAGAATTCTTTATTTTGTGCAAAAATTTATTTTCTTTTTATTTTAAAAAATAAATTTCCTTTATTAATATTTTTGGCTAATAAGATTTATCTTTTTTAATCAATTTTATTCTTATTTATTACACTTTATGATTGCACAATATTTGCTCTTATGAATCACAACCATGAGTTGGGCGAAGTTACGTTTAATATATCTTTTGCTAATAGAATATTTCATATAAATTAGCTGGATGTTTTTCATAAGGGCCAAAGTTATTTGATAGAAAGAGGAATTGGGGATTTTTTTCAAACCTTAATTTTCATTCCCACTTGTAAATGAATATTATAATTTTTTTCATTCTCATGGTGTTATTTTAGATTCACTAATAATAATTGACGATGGATTATTGTCGGAAATTAATATACATATCTATCGTTTGAATAGTTATTCTCCAGAACAGCTAAAAATACAAATTGATCCGTCTGTGCATGATGTTGTTGTTGCGTCAACTCAGTGGGAGTTACCTTGTAAAGAATTCGATGATTTATGGGAAAGTCTGGTGTTTAATGATGAAATTAAAAATGAAGTTTGTCTTATTTCTTATCAAGTTCATTCATTTTCATTTGTTATGAGATAAGTTTCCACCAAAAATACTAATTTTATGGATATTTTATGGGTAATTTTTCATATTTTCGAGCCATCTAATAAAGAAACTGTAAATTTATATGCGTATGATGCTGGCGACTCACCTGTATTTCTATCGCCAAAAGATTCCCTGGCACATTATTCAATGTGATAAGCCAGTGAAGAGAGTTTAACCAGTACTGGTGAGGACTCTTAAAAAAAAATTCATATGACTTATAACTTATTAGCTATTTTTGGTTTGATAGCTTTAATAACTAAGTTGGAGCCATATTTTTTTGGTAGAAACCTATCTCATAACATATGAGAAATAATGAAAACTTCATAGGCATACAGATAAAATGAATAATTGTATAATAATTATTGACCAACACACCAGATTGAATAATGAACATGAATAGCAGCAGCGATTTTTTAGAAGATTCCAATCAGTGGGAGTTGAAGCAGTAGTGAACTCTACATTTATATAAAAATTGAAGAATTTAACCTGTAATCTTATTTTACATAATTGTTTATTACCAAGTACGCGTATGAAATTTTCTCGATAAAATTTATTTTTTCCAGTAAATGGACAAAGCGAACCTAAATGGGCACTTTTGGAATAAAATTAATTCTTTATTTTTAGTGGGAATATTAATTTTTTCACTGGTATTGCAGTTATTGTCTTATGTTTACGCCATTCTACGATTGTCAGATTTGAATGCAAATTTTTCAATTCTTCGAATCAATAAACTTTTATTACTTTACGGTTAGTTTTAATCTTATTTGATGCATAATATTTGATAATTTTTAACATAGTAATTTTAATTTTTATTCCAGTAATGATTTGAAAGTTTCAGGGCCTCCTGGAATGGGTAAAACATCTCTTTGTAAAGCTTTAGCTCAAAAATTATCAATTCATCTTAATGATCGATATAAGAAATGTTTATTTGTTGAGATCAATAGTCATAGTCTCTTCTCCAAGTGGTTTTCTGAGGTGCATTTTGATTTTGCCTTTATTTTTATGACTTTTCTAACTTTTATTGTCTTATTTCGTTTTCATAGTACTTCTTAAAATCTGATTTTTCCGATAAAAAAATTTTAGAGTGGCAAGTTAGTGCAGAAAATGTTTGATCAAATCGAAGAAATGGCAGAGATTGATAGATTTCTCGTAATTGTGCTCATAGATGAGGTGAGTTTTTATTTCGCTAATTTGTTCTTCTTAAAGAAGATAGAAAAGAATTTTTTCTAATTTATTTTATGAATTATTATGGATTGGTGATTCATTTTATTTCTTCCATAGTTACCATTATACTTATTTCATTATTCTATACTTACATATAATATACATAAATGACAAAATAGTGATTAAGACGCATGAAGCTAAGGCAAGAGTTCGAGTCATAGCCAATATTTATCTTTCCTTTGAGCAAAGAAACTTATCTGCCTTATCTCAGATATGACAGTCGCATAACTAGGTTCATGCAGTGCTAACAATGCATCAAATGTTCAAGAACCAGGACTATTTGATGATAAGTGGACTACTTGAATTACGTGAGATATGGAAATTACAATTTTCTGTACAATTATGACGGAAAGAGGGCTGTAAACTGCTATTATGGAAATGATCAAAACTAATTTGTCTGTTTTCAGATTGAAAGTTTATGCATGTCTCGATCCGAAATTTTAAATAAAAACGAGCCAACTGATTCACTTCGAGTTGTAAATGCAGTACTCACACAAATTGATCGAATACGTATGTTCAGAAATGTTTTCATCTTCACAACTTCAAACATCCGTCAAGTACCTTTGCTGTTTTGCTTATTAAATATTTTTGAATTTCTACTGAGTTCCTCATCTTTGTCCAGTAATTATCATGCTTTTTAATGAACTTTACATATCAAACTGTTTTATTATAGTGAGAAAAATTGATTAATAGATTCAATAAGTGGATGTTTCTGATAAAGAATTTCTATCGTGTTTAATCTCATCATAATCTACCGATGTGTGATATGATATTTTTTCAGAAATTCTTTGTCATATTTCAGAGTTTAGACATGGCTTTTATCGATCGCACGGATATTTGCCGTTTTATAGGCCAACCGACAGCTGAAGCCATTTATTCAATTCTTGCTTCCTGTATTTTTGAAATGCAAAGAGTAAAATTTTATTTATTTTATTTTATTTGCAGTTTTATTTCCTTATGTATCAAAATTTTTCAATGGAAAATACTTATATAAAATTCTCATTTTTGTCTAAGTTTTCTGTAAAATTTTTGTGCATTGAAGAACTTCAGAAAAAATTAGAAATCATTCATAAAATCATTTTATTATTTGCACTCTATTTAAGATCGGCATAGTTGAATCTGGTGATCTAATAGATCAGTCGGCAAGGATTCCACTGCGCAAACCATATAGTCAGATGCTTTTGAGGATATCAAGGTTAATTTTTTTTTGGTTCAGTTAGAATTATAAGCTATACTTTCATCCATCTTATGAGAATTTATCTTATTGCAAAGATTATTTATTATTATTATAACTATGTATTTCCATTTATTATCACTATTTTTTGTTTTTAATTTCTTCTCAATGCAGGATGTGTTGAAAGTGAGAAGTTTTCTTCCATTTTCAAATATTTCTTTGAAACAAAAATTTCCAGAAAAATAACCGATTTGCAAATTCCTTTAAGTGGTCGATCATTACGGCAAATTGCACTCTCTGCATATTCAAAGCGTCCTGCGGTGCGTATTATCTGTATTTTTATTTTTTATCTTTGAAATCGAAATTTTAAGTCATGATTTATATTTTTTATTCAGCGCTTTTTAATGTTGACTGAAGAAATTAAGCGAATAAATTTTTGTTTCCGCCGATTTATCAAAAAATTGGTCTTCGAATTTTCGAACTGAAAATGATGATGTTTTGGTTGGAAGTTACTGAAAGAAAATTTTTATGTCAAAAATTCTAAAGCCTCTTTAAATACCATTTTTTGAACTTAGTTTTTTTAGAAATTTTTAACAATGGAAAACTGCTTAGAATTGTTTGAAATTGCAATCCTTGAAAAAACGACTGATGAGAAATTTATGAATTAAAGCAAGAGAACGCTTGAGGATTCCAAACGGTTTCATTTTGTATCCTTCAATATTGGTTGGAAATTTTTTGAAATTTTTCTTTGTCTATTGATGAAAATTTCATCAATTTTGATCTAATTATATAATCATTATTTTGACTGTTGAAAATTAATTTCTCCTTTAAATTAAACTGATGAAATATTTCGAATAATAACATTAAATGTGTAAGTCATATCTTATCGTATTACATAAGCAAATTTTCTATAATCTCTTATTCCTCACAAAAAGTGTTTTCAAAGAATATTCTTTGATTAAGAATTTGTTAAGTTCTTAAGTAAATTTTCGTTTTCATTTAGCTTTACAAACATTTGCAATTTGTTCTTCATTAATTTCCAGCATTTTCACTTAAAAGAATTTTTTATTGATGCTAATTTATGTATTTTTCAGGACCATCGAACATTATTTGGATGAAATTAATAATTTTTCACTACAATTGATTTTAAAAGATTTGACGCATTGAAGTATTAGTTTAAAAAGAAGAGAGTAATATCATTATTTTAATCAAAAGTAATGGTCCGAAAGAAATTTTCTCAATTTATTTTTTTCTTTTATGCTATAAAATGAGAAAAAAATAAAAATAACTTTGTATAGCAAAATGAAATAAACAATATGCATTCCATTTACTTCGTTTTACTTTCACCGATTTGCATTAGAATTTCAAAAAAATTTTTTCTAAAATTTTATAAGGAATGGGGCGATCATCTTGAATGTAAAACCAAATGAATGTCCTTCATATAAACGCATTAATATTGTAATTTAGAGGTACAATAGCTCAATGAATTGTTATTCTTATATCTTGCAGGAATAAACTTATTTGTTCCGGTGACTTATTTCTTTTGCCAAATAACTTTCTCGCAAAATTTATCTTATCCGATTAGCCAGTGGAATGAACCTAATCAGATATGATAAGCGCCATTAGAAATTGCAACTTAGAGAAGTCACGTTGATAGTTTCTGAAATTCTTTTAATGATCTTTTTTTTCCACTATATTTAATTTTTGAAAAAATTCTTCTTTGACTTATAAACGATGAAATATGCTCTATAGATTATCAATAGGTTTTTGAAACTTCGATATAAATTATCACTAAATTATTTTAACGATGAAAAAAATTGTCGAAGATGAAGATGAAGATTAAGCGAAGATAATTCCAGCAAAATATATTAAAATCCGGAAGATACGTTCAGGAAATTATTAGTTTCCAGGACCCTTAGTTTCAACCAAAAAAGTGTCCATTAGTTTTCCATTGATAAAATTTCTTTTTTTTAAAAAAAAAGGATCGTTTTTTCCTAAACTCTTAGCGTTCCAGTAATTCAATAATATATAGTTTTATGAACTTGTTTGTCCATCTTGTATTATAATATTCAAGAGAGTTTAGACTGATTAACTGTTAAGGTAAACCGTTTTTCACTGGAGAATATGAGAGAGACAAATGCTGATGTGTATCTAGCATGGCCCTTATAACAGCCTTATAACAAGTTCCATAAAGAGGCAAGAATGGAACCTATGGTGCTTATGGAATCATCGTGGAATCAGTCAGAATCATCGGTGTAGTTTGTTTCAGATAATCCCGGAGAAATCTTTCTCATCAAAATTTATTTTCGGTTTTTAATAGATTTCAAATTATACAATTTCGAATAAAAGATGCAAATTTGGTCTAATTAAATTGAGTAAGGTAAGCGATTCAGCGGGGCTGTTAGTACAATAAGAAATTTCTGTTAGTTCACCAAAGTACCATTGGATGATTAGCCACATGAATTTTTTGATGGCAGATTGCCACCTTTGTTAAGCGCGAATTGATTCTCAAAGAAAAAAAAAAACAATTAGAAATTGGAAATCACTATATTTTCTCATTATTACAGCGTTTGAAGAAGTTCCATGCGGCTTATCAATGTTATCACTATTCATCAATTCATTTATAATGGATTTTCCATAAAAATATTTCATTCATCTGATTTTAAAAAAAAGATCGTTAAAAATACCGTTAATTTTAGTGGAAAAGTAAAAATTACGTTACTTTAGGATTGAAAAAATACCTATTTTCGCACTTTGAAGAATCATTTGATAAATAGAAATAATTCCATCCAAAAAAAAACTTTCCAGATTGAACAACCTTATAGCGCTTTTGCGACGAAAGTTATAAAGAGCCTAAACAATAAACAATGTGTGTATTCAATCGCAACCCAAATTTTAATGACTTTATATCACTTATCACTTTATTTCATATCAGGAAAAATTTTGAACATATAGAGGGACCAGTTATATATGGACTTAAACGATGGAAAAAGGAATGGCTTCTATTACTACTAACGATGGCACCTAACCGGGCAGATTGGAGATGTATTACTTTTTTAGCCAGCGCAGCCAGTCTAACCAGCAATGATAAGAGCTATTCGAAGAAGAAGAAAGCTTTCAAGAAGTGCTAAATGCCTTCAATTGCTTGACAATAGATTTCCAGACTTAGAATTGCTTTGTTCAAAATTTGAGTAAACTTGATTAAGTCCATGCTTCATATAATTGTTAGCCTATAATATCTGCCAATTTCTTCGTGAATTATTAGACAAAGTTTTATCAGAAATCCTTAAAAAAAAGGTGGATTCCCAGTGTGAGTTGCAATAGATCATTGGTTCCTCTTCTATATGGTTCTCAACCTGTTTCATAGTAATTGAGCCATTTATTTATTCAGTTAATTATTGTGTTATAATTAAAATCTGCAGAATATATCGATATAAAAGATAAAAATGTGATAAAAATTTGAAAATATCAGTCATGTGTATAAAATAGGAAACAATAAGACTACGGTATTTAAAACCGTTGAAAATGCACAATGAAATATAAGAAATTCGTCGACCTCTCCAAAATCAAATTTGCACCAATCACCATTCGCACCATTCTTTAAAAAATCATTACTAAATTTATTTGATGGAAAAACATTTATTTTGATCTTACTTATTTTAACCAAATGGGATATAGTAATTCAAGCGACACTGTTTGGTTTTTACCTCAAAGCCACCTGCATTTTTAGCCTCTGAAATATTATTTCAAGTACGACTATTCGGCTTTTCCCTCGGGGCCACCTGCGCTTCTACCCTCAAGTGATTTTAAAGCGAAAATCCTCAATATCTTATCTTCGTAGCCAATTGTAAAGAGGTAGCAAATTAACCATTTATCAATATATCGAAAAGAATTATTGCACAATAGATTACCAAAAAATTACAAGCCTCATAAAAAATAAAACAAAGATTATTATTACAAGAAAATCGTTAACAGCAGAAGCGACATCGTTTAATAATACTGGTATAAGACTTTGAGGATAATATTGCAAATAAATTTCTTAAAATCCCTAAAGAAAAATTTTAAATTTTCTAGAGCTTTTTTTTCTTGGTTTTCAAGAAGTAGAGTCAGAATATAGCCAATCAAGACCTGGATTGATACAGTCAGGAAAGATTTTGAACGTATAGAGGGACCAGTGATATATGGACTTAAATGATGGAAAAAGGAATGGCTTCTATTACTACTAGCGATGACGCCGAACCGGGCAGCTTGGAGATGTATTACTCTTGTAGCCAGCGCAGCAAGCCTAACCAGCAATGGTAAAAGATGAAAAAAGCTTTCAAGAAGTATATTAAATTCCTTCAATTGCTTGACAATAGATTTTCAGACTTGGAATTGCTTTGTTCAAAATTTGAGTAAACTTGAATCCGTGCTTCATATAATTGTTATAAATATGATAAGGCAATGGTTTCTATTATATCACAGCAGCTTTCACTGTTTATTAGTGCACCTTGCAAAAATGAAAGAACTCCAATTTTTCCCATATCTCTATTCTCTTTTCCATAAATCCACACCATTTACAGTTAAGCTCGCTTCGCTGGCTAGCTACATTGAACGAATATTCCAAGTAGTCCATTAAGAATGGAAGTTTGTGTGAATAGCCAGCATACAATTAGCCTATAATTTGTTAACCTATAATCTGCCAATTTGTTCGTGAATTATTAGATTCCTTAATTGTCTAAGTCTAAGTGTCTAAGTGTTTAATGGTTACTTGTTGTTAACTAATCATACATACGAAAAAATCCATGAATTAAAGCATATCTAAGGGATTCATTATAATTAATTCTTCTTTTCTTCTAATAACTCTCATCATTACTGCTTATGCTGGTTCCGCTAGCAATAAAGCATTTCCAAGCAATTCGTGTTATTACATCTGAAAAAACACTCTTTTTAATATCATCTAAGCATATACCACTAGGGCACTTGTACATTCAAAAACTTCTTTCCTAGTTTTGTCCGTCCAAATTTTGATTTGTCTTCCGCCCTCGCTTCTGATGGCATCCATCATAATAAGATATGCGTTAATTAATATAACGAATGGATAGTAAAACAAAAGGATAAAGGTAGCATATCAGGTTACAGTTTTGTTTATTGCTTAGAGATAGGGGTGTTTATTGCTATCAGTAAAATCCTCAAGTACCAAAATTACTTTAGGTGCTCATTATTCTTAGCGATGATTCTGGCTTTAGTCATTTTTCGCATATTTTCTTTTTTTAGCGCCCTTGATAATCTGATAAAAATTCCCTATTTTGCTTTTATATAGATAAAATCCTGAATTCCATAGTTCTTGGCTTCTCATTTCGAATAGTTCGTAGAAATCAATTTCATCATGGTTTCTCCAAAACAAAATGTATGGTCAAGCAAATTATTTCAATTATTATTTCTTTCCAAACTTTCGTATTCTTTTCTGCTTAATATTGTTTTTATAGATTCTTTGCGAAGATACAAACTTCGGTGATCCAGCAACTACCAATTGTTTTAATTATGACCAGTTTTTTATTGCCATTATTACGTAATGCATTTCACGTAGTTCAATTTTTTCAAATATCTTTCACCATTTCTAACTAAACTTGTTCTGCTAACTAATCAATCCAGGCAAATTTTCACCTCAGAACGCCACTTTGCGATAGAAACATGGAGAAAAAGCCAGTGCTCAATTTGTATTTTGTAGGCAGATTTCCTAGTGATCGGATTATAGTCCAAGTTTGTTGGTTCATCGCACTTCCGGCATTGACGATTTTCAGAAATTTAAGCAATAGATCTGAAAAAAAGAGCTGTTTTATCAGTGGAATTCATCAATCATGAAGGAAATCGAATAAAACGCCAATATTACTTTTTTCCATAAATAATTTTTTTAGCTACTATTTCGAGAAGATCAATCACCTAAACTTATTTTCTTATTTTTCAATTTTTTTCTGATTATAAACTGTCATCTCTATGAAATAAAATGTGAATTTTTTTAGATTTCCAGCATCATTCCAAGTGATAAATATTTCTTCCATGTGGTTTTTTTTTTATTACAAATCACAATATTTTTTGCAGTACTGATTTGGATAATTAGATGGTAATTCCAGTAAATCGATATTATCTCTTATCAATCTAGCATCTTGAACGAGTTATAAATCTAATTACACCATAATAGTGATAAGTTTCAAAATTGATAAACTTCAAATATATTAAATATAAAAATATATTTTCATATTATATTATATTTATAAAAATATATTTTTATAAATGAAATATATTTTCATTGTTATTTGTTTTATTGTTATTTTCATTGCCTTGTAGCTATTAGTAATCTTTCTGTTTAAATTTTCGCTGGTAAATTCGCCTAAGATTAGTGAGAATGATTTTTTTCTATTTTGAGAATTCATATTCGAAATTTTTAAAATTTGGAAATTATTTTGGAAATTTGATTGAAATGTTGAAATGGAAATTTATAAAAATGAATCTAAAATTTATTTGTTTCATAATGGAAAAATTTTTCAAATTTATTTTTATTTTTTGTTGTAATATTAGAGCAAATTTTCTATTCTTTTATGCCATTTTTTTTCTATGGAAACTTTATCAACCTATCACTTTATCGCTTATCGCTTTAGTCGATTTTCATAATTCTAATTATTTTAGTGTACATTAATAAAGTTCAAATTCGATGACTTTTCATAGATTTTTTTACAACAAAAATTAGGTTTTTTTTTGAGTGTTTGTAGTTATTCTAAAAGTATTTCTTTAGAGATATTAATTTTCTAAAAATTAAAAAAAATTGGAAAAAATAAATTTTTAGAAATTGTTTCAATAGTTATTTTCAAAATGAGAAAACTTGTTCTTTTGAAACTCTTAAAATTTGTCAAATATCAAATCAAAGAACAATGATTTATTATATCGTGTGTTTTATTTATTTTACTGACCTCCAGCAATGTTCGGTAATGTTGAACGAGCAATTGTACGAAGTGAGACGTTTGTCAAAGCCAAAGTTTGCCATAGTTCCGAGAAAAATCTTCTAAATGTTAACCATTAACCATTATTTATAAAATAGAAGATACAAGAAATCTAATGGAATACAAAACCCGAATACTTTAATAATAATAATAATATAATAATAATCTTCTTCTTCTAATAGTTCTTACCATTACTGGTTAGGGTGGCTCCAACGGCTATAAGATTAAGACGCTTCCAAACGGCGCGGCCTAATGCCATCGTAAACAGTAATAGAAACCATTCCTTTTTCCATCTTCTAAGTCCATATATTGCTGGTCTACCTATACGTTCAAAATTTTTCCTGATCGTATCAGTCCAGGTCCTAATTGGCCCACCTCGCTTTTGACGCCATCCATCACACGATTTAGCAAGTAACGAAAAATGCTACAACTCATGTGATGGAAGACGGAGAATGTGCCTTAACCACTGAAGGCGACGCTTTGTGATAACATTATTAATATAGGTGGTGTTTGAATAAAGCTGGATGCGATCATGTAATATTTTATCTGCTCAATGAGCTCGTAAAATATACCTTAGACAAAAGTGACCAAAGGTAGATAGCATCTTCCACTTCTTAATATCCTTCATTCTTATTGGCCAGAGCCATGTAGCAAGATCGAACGAATCACAGCTATATAGATGCGAACTTTTGTTTTAATGGTAATTTCACGACGGCTCCATAAAGATTTCGTCAACTGGAAGAACGCATTTCTAGCTGTCGTGATGCAGGCTACAATATCATCTTTTGCCTGGCCATTTGGTATTAGAGTGAACCCATGGTATTTGAAATCAGGTACTTCCTCAACCTGCAATGAATTTATAAAAAGAGGCATTTTATCAGCTTCTTGCATATAAAACGAAAAGATCTTCGTTTTTATATATATTGATCCTATTCTCGCTGTAGTTTCTGACACGTTATTTAGCATTATTTGCATTTCATCGTAACTGTCAGCAAAAAGGTACATCATCAACATATTCTAGATCTATGATACGATACTCTGGACTGATTTGGATATCTCTTGAGTGCCGAAAAGCGGTGTCCATTACCCGGTCTATTACCCGATCTATCGCATAGTCGAATATTGTAGAGGAAAGGACGCAGCCTTGATGAACACCAGTTCTTATTTCAAAGGAGTCTGATGATTATTTCGCTCATAAAATGCCTTTATGAGTCTAATGATTTTCTCTGGAACGCCATCACGTTCCATCACCCTCCAAAGCACCGCTCTATCAATTGAATCAAAGGCAAAGTCGATGAAATACGTGACAGTGGGTTGCAAATATTTAAAGCGATGTTCAAACACCCTTCTCAACGTGAATCTGGTGAGCACAACCGCGCTCTGGTTTGAAACCAGCTTGATTAGCTGTCTCGTACTTCCATAAGTCTATTGAGTAAAAGGGAAGCAAAAATTTTCGCTAAAACGTCTAGTAGGCTGATTCCTCGATAATTTTCGCAGTATGTCCTACCACCTTTCTTGAGAATTGGGAGCAGAATTGCTTTGCTTCAATCATCTGGTAATATTTCTTTTTCCCATACCAGAGAGTATATTTATTGAAGGTGTGTTATAAAGGACGATGGACAACATTTGAAAAGCTCAGCTCGAAGACCATCTTCTCCCGGAGCCTTATTGGTTCTTAAGCTTATGGATAACAAATATTTTTTCTTTTTCTGTTGGGGATTTGCAATTGCAAGCGTATGGTTCGGTAAACGCATCAGCTACATCAGGGGCAACAGATGGCTTTTCATGATTAAGTTTGGCCTCAAAGAATTCTTTTCATCTTATGAGGCGGTCCTTAATATTTTTGATCGGCACGCCATTGCTGTCCCTTAACATTTCACTGATCGATTCCCGATAGTTTCCTATTGTTGCCTAATCGAGCAGCCGCCTCCATTCTTGAGCCCATGTAACTCCGATAGTGATTTTTGTCCCGCTGATATTTGTCCTGACATTTGTGCTTTGGTAGCTTTTTCAGACCGTTGGATAGTTGCTTCCAGTATCCAACTAATACACTTCCTATTAGCATTTCTTAACGTGGAAGTAGCTGATTTTCGAAAACATTCCTTTAGTTTGGACCAGTATTCATTTGCCGTTCCAGCAAAAAGTAATTGTTATTTGTAACAATAATATTAATAATAATTTAGTATCAATTAAAATAAAAAAAAGGAAAAGAAAAATATTTAAAAATTTATTTTTAAAAAATTTTTTGAAAATATTTCGAATTTTCAATTTTAATTTTAATTATTATCTTATCCACTTTCTACTATTATTATTATTATTATTATTATTATTATTATTATTATTATTATTATTATTATTATTATTATTATATCTGCTTCTTCTAATAAGTGGCACCATTACTAATTTGGCTCGCTACAATGATGGACTTTTCCAATATTATTCGATTCGATAGCGATTTATCAAAAGAGCGATTCATCAAAATGAGATAATTACATAACATATTTAAAGTTTAAATCTTCTTGAACCATTGATGACATAAAACGAAAGCAAAAAAGGAAGCTATACAAGAGCGAGTGGAGTACAAAAGAAAGAAATTTCTGATGGTGCTAGTGAGTGAAATTTCTAATAAGTGCTAGCTAGTGTAAAGAGGTAAAATTTCCACGAGCACTACCAACAAAAGCGAAAATGGAACCAAAAAGTACCCGTCCTAAAGTCTTTTACCCTCTTTTGCAGTCGCTTAGTAGGATTTTTCGTACTATAGTGCATATATAGCTAGACAAATGTGAATTCTTAATTGAGGTTGGTTTCGGCGACTTCAAAGTAGGCCTTTACCACATGAAAAAAACATCTATAATTGCTGGAATTGCTGGAATCCTTCGCTTGGCCACTAAATATGAGATATTTAAAGTTTAAGTCTTTTTGAACTATTGATGAATTTATATAGATTGCGATATTATTAACATTTGATCTATAAAACTGATATAAAATAATTCTTATTTGTACTGATATATTTTCGTTAATGCTGTCACTCACTATCTGGTCTGACACGATACAATATTTCAATATGATATAATAATCAAATATCTTAAAATTGATTCAAATTCAAATTCAGTCCTATATTAGTTGGGTCGCTTCCAACGCTCTATGATTTATGCACCTCTTGAGTGCCAGCAATCGTTACTAACCCAATAACCCATCACATACCACATAGTTGAAAATTGTAAAGGATAAAATGCAAGATTGAAGCACATAGAAATCTGATATACACAGGTAAAATTCTTTAATAATTCCAATTATCTTCGCTGGGACACCAATGCATTACATGGTTTAGTACAGCGCTAATTTACCGATCGAATCAACAGCAATGGTAAAGTCGATGAGGCATGGAACGGTATATCACTGCTTGAAACGATGTTCCAGTATTTTCCTCAGAAAATTTGGTCAACACCAACTATGGTTATGGCGCACTGGCACGAATCAGTTTAGGAGGAAGGAGGCTAAAATTTTCGCACAATTACGTTGTAAGCATCGATAGTTATTGCAAATGCATCCCAATCACTTTTCTTGAGAGCAGAATTGTTCGCCAGATGGCATTTGGTCCTTTTCCCATGCAGTGAACATTTTTGCAATATGTATAGTAAAGAAGACCATCTTTTTCGGAGAATTTTCTTAAACTTACGATTTCTAGAGATTATTTCGTTGTTAAATCCCAGTTGCAATATTGTGGTACCAAGCGCCCAAATCCAGGATATTATGTGGTCCGCCATTGTTAACCTTAAACACTTTTAAAAAGTCTTCGCCATTGGATGGGAGAACCTTTATTGAACAAGATTCTCGCTATCCTTGTTACACATATCATTTCATTGACTATTTCGCGTTGTTTTACAGAATTATAATTATACGCGAAATAACTTTATATTACTTGCTCGAGCTGCTGCCTCCAGATTCGAGACCATTACATTCAAGTATCGTTTTTTGTCTCGTCACTGCCGTTGCGGAGTTTGTGGACGCAAGCATTTCCTGGCTGCGTAGTCGAACAGCTTGATCGTTTCATCCGAGATCCAGCTTGCTTTGCTCCGAATTGTGTCCTGTGGTAAATATAGCTGATTTCTGGTGACAAACGGGGACAAATATAACGTATAAAATTTCTGATGCTTTGTTAAAATCCTTTTAGAAACTTCAAAAATTATATAATTTCGTGAAAAATTTTGCAAATAAGCGAAATTCTTATAGTAAATGAAAATGATTAATATATGAAGACTTCAGGCAGATCTTTTATAAAAATAGGAAATACAAAAGTAATTTATTATTTATAAAATCTAAAAGAGAAATTATTATTAATATTCAATAATAATGAAATTTATTATCAAAAAAAAATTTATTTTTTTGATATTTTTAATAATTTAGAAATTATTAAGTAAAAATTATTATTAATTATTATATTTAAAAGTACTAGAAGTAAGAACTAATACTTCTAAATTTTGATCGATGATTACTGAGAAGAGAAAAAATAAAAAAATTGTAAAAAATTTTTGAAAAAAAGAAAAAATTTTTTAATATTTTTGAACTTTTATAGATAAATGAAAAAAAATGACCGCTATTTTGTGACAATAAAATGTTTATTGAAAATTGTTATTGCATTTTTAGAAAAGAAAAAGATTTTGAAAACGGAAATTTCAAAAAAAAAAAGAACTTTACAATGGTATATTGTGGTGTTTGAATATAAAGAAAGGAAGAAAGTGAGGAAGGAAGAAGGACGATCAGTTTTCATTGTAAACGCTTCGTTATCGCTATCATTTTTATCAGTCGCAATTTCAGTCCCCTTGAAATTCCCTATTAATATCCTTACGTCTAATAGAACCAATCTAACTAACGTAATGATGAGAGATGTTAGATGAAAATCGATGAAAACAAATATTAATATAAAATGCTTAATTATTGTAATTAATTATAATTTTGTTTAAATTGAAATGAGCGACTGAAACCTATTTATTCCTAAAAGTTCATCCCACCACATAACTTCTTTATTTCAATTAATAATTGTTGCAATATTTTTTTTCAAAGAGTTCTCACCATTGCTGGGCTATTCCGCTGGACCAGGTTAATTTTGCCATGGAGTTAATCGGTTTAGTAAAGGTGTCACTATCTCTCTGATTTTTAAAGGATTCCTGTTAAGTCTCAACATCGGCGCTCCAAACTAAGGTCGTCGCCATTGAAAGACATTGCTGCACGACGTGCTGTATGGTATATCAGCCGAATTTGAACACAAGCTATTCTTTATTCTCCTCTTCATCTTGCCATTAAATTTCTGATGCACCATTGTAACCAACGAGTGATTGTCGTTTTTCCTTCATCTTTACCTAGATTTTAAGGAAATTTAGCCAGAAATTATTCACAAAATTATTTGTTCCCGTGATTTTTACCAAAAAGTATTCCTATTAAATTTACTATTTACTTTTACTTTTCTTTTCCTTTTTTTTACTTTTATTTTTAATATGGCTTTGCTTGCCTCGTTTGATTGTTAATTCTAAATATATGAAAAAAATTTTTAGAGTGGAATAAAAAAAAAAGGATCATTGTCATCCGAATGTTTCTTTTTTATTTTATTTCATTCTCGATGGTGGTTTTTGCAATCAATGAAGAGAATCGACTGATAATCGAACCTCTAAAGCTTTCAGTCACACTTGGCCAGATTAAACGACTCGTTCTTCACACAGAGTGCGTTCATTTTTTTTTCCATATTCTTTACACTGATAAGAAACTAAACGTGCAATTTCTATGTTTCATTTTATACATCCGAGATGGCTCTTTAAGATTTAATTTGAGAAGAGGTGTTTCGTTTATAAATATTTCGGCTACGACCGTTATATGTAAATTATTAAATAGAACCAACTAAAAAAATAAAATAAAAAATCTGAAATATTCATAAAAAGAAAAAAGAACAGAAATTTGAAGAGAATTGCTAAAGAAATACTGATAAGAAATCTAGAAATATCATTTGCTTATCATTCGCCTCTTAAAATCAGGTTGTTAATTAACTTTTCTTATCGAAAAACTAGAAAATTAAAATGAAATATGAATAATTCAAAGTAATTTTTTTAAGTTTTGAGAGCTTAAAGATAATATATTAAGTTATCCTATCTTATTAATTATCTACCAACTTGCAGAATCTCTTTTCATTGTTGAATTGTTAATATTAATTATCAGTGAATTGAACTCTTATCTTACGAAAGCAAATTCTCTCTTGGAAAGTGAAAGTTTAAAATCTTTGAAATGATAAGATGAAAATAAAATTTATAAAATTTTAATAAAATTTCAGAGCGAATTTGTCAACTGATGTAAATTTAACATTGAAAAGGGTTGATTGGTTCGATGCGACACCAAATGTTGTTGTTCTTGATAAAATTGCTCGGTCAGCAAACGTCAGCGTAACTGGTATTCAAATAACGAGTCGTGCTCTACTTGAAATTAAAAAATGTGAATATTCCGATTCACCTGAAATTTGTCCATTTAGGTATGTAATAGGCTTCCAGTCTTATCATGATTAATGATAAAATCAGCCAAATGGTGAATAATGGTGAATAATTTAGAAGAAGGGTAAAAATTAAACAAAATTGGATAAAAAAAGATCAAGAAGGGTGGTTGGTGTTCTATCGTGTTCTGAAGTGGAATGAATTTTCAGCGAAATAAATCGAACATTCGCTGTAATAAGTGTTATACATAGTGAAAGCCTTTCGGTGCTAATCATTGTCGTTGGTTGGATTTATTTTTTCGCATGGAGCATTTCGTTTTATCCACAAATTATATTAAATTTCAAACGGCGAAGGTAAAAATGAACTTGAGAAATTATCTTTTTTTGAAATTTTTTATCATACAAAATTGAATTTATCAAAGATAAGCTTTAAAGATATGTATTGTTAAGAAATATTTTCAATCCCCTATGCTTTCTTTGAAGAGATTTCTAAATATTTATTGTTAATTCTATTGAATTTTAGTGATTTTAGTTGTATTTTTCAGTGTTGTTGGTTTGAGTTTCGATTTTCTCTTTCTGAATATTATCGGTTTCGCTTGTTATTCGGTTTATAATGTCTTTTTTTATTTTGATAAAAATATTCAAGTAAGTCTGATAAGTTTTTTTCTTTCATCCCTTTTTTTAAATTGTAAATTATTAATTATTTTTGAAAAAACGAAATTATTTTTTATAAATATTTTTAAGAAAATCTATTTTCAACGCAATCCCCATTGTCTCATACCTGTATTATTGAACGATGTTATTTTTGCCGTTCATGCATTGCTTATTTGTCTTTTTACTGCATTCCAATGCTTCATTTATGAGGTTTACTTTATTATTTTTATATTATCTTTATTTTATACATTGTATTTATAATAATATTTTCAAATATTAATTGTTAATTCTTCTAAATTATTTATAACTTATAATTTATTTTTATTTTTTATTCTTGTAAATTTCATGGCTTTTCATTGAAAAATGAAATAGATTATTGGCTTTTTCATTTGTCCATTAAGCGAACAACAAAATAAGCTCTATTTTAGAGAATTTTTTTTTTCGCTTAATCACTTTCAAAATTATTATTTTTTATTTAATATATATATTGCCATTCGAATATTATTCGAAATATGTTAATTTTAGCGTGGTTCACAACGAATTTCTTATACTTGCTGGGCACTTTCAAGTAGTTTTATCGGTTTTGCATTGGTTTCGTTCTGTCTCACTTTCTTTGACGTTATTAACGCCTTGCAATTTATCACATTTTTATCATATATCAAAATGGCTGTCACTTGTTCGAAATATTTTCCACAGGTTTTTTTTATGACTTACCTTAATTATTTTCTGCAAATAAGGTTTATCACCATTATCACGGGAAATATTATAAATAGAGGGCATCCACAAGGAGTAATTATCTTCGTTTTTTCTTTAGGCATTCTTTAATTTTCGTCGTAAAAGTACCGCAGGCTGGTCAGTGGGAAATGTTTTGCTCGACTTTCTTGGAGGATCTATGGATATTTGTCAGATAATACTTCAGGGTGCTAATACAGGTATTTTAATGGAATTTTTTTTAGAAATAATTATATTAAATTTAAATAACAGTGCTATTAATTATTTGTTATATTCGCATCTTTATTTTTTACTTCAGATGACTGGAGCGTCTTTACGGGGAATCCTGTTAAATTTGGGCTTGGATGTGTCTCAATGCTTTTCGATATAGTATTCATTATACAACATTATGTTCTATATCGTAATAGTGAAGAAACGAAAAGTCAACCGAATACTAATACTGTAACTAATTCCGATATAGGTGAAATTGATATCGCTGGAGGCGATCCAAATGTTGTGCGTGTTGCAACTGATAATAAAGTATAGGTGGTTTAATGACTTTCACATTTTTCCATATAGATTTTTTTCTCAAAGGTATATACTCCCTTCATAATATATATCTTTTGCTTAAGTTGTAATTGGTACTTTGGAGACGAAAAGATCGTCCTATTTCAATTATCTTTTTTTTCAATACCATTAATCCCTTCAGATCTGGCTTTGGCAACTTAATATAATATATATATATATATATATGTATGCTATTCTAAAGAAATTAATGCACTATTTTCCTTCAGTATGTTGAAAAATCGTTAGAAATCTTCCTTATTTAGGAATATAGAAATAAAATTGGAAATCCATCCATCGAACGAGAATCATTAACTGAAATTTCTTATCTTTCTAACGTAAAGATAACAGGATCATAGATCCTAAATTAATTGTAGGAAAGGTAAGGCGGCAGGGTGTGAAGGAAGAGCAATAATGTGAAAACATTAACATTGTCTGAAAGGAAAACAAGAGAATAGGAAAATTAATGGGTATAATCACGACGATGCTATTTATACTTGTCCTAGGGTAATATTTTTTTGAAGAGCGGCGCTCCCCATTCGTGAATGTTGACTTCTTTAAAACTCAGTAGTTTTGTTCTCTTGCTCTATTCAATTAGCTTTCGCCGGACCCGACAAATTTTGTCAAGGAATTAAAAAAGGTGTAAATCGCGAAAGCCATTCGCATTTTTGAAAGAGAAAGGGGTTTAGAAGGTTCACAAACTTAGAAGAAGAAAAATGACAAATTTGGCATTTCCAAATGCGAGCAACAACCCACTTTAGCCCCCATCCTTCCTCTCACCCTCTCCTCACCCTTTTCCCTCTCCTCTTTTACTGCCTTTTAAATTAGCATTATTTTGTTTTTAAACTTTGGAATTTGAACTTTTAAACTAAAATACTTTATTAAAAATTTCATATAAAAATGCGAAATGCCAAATTTCATTTGGTTTCAGTGCTTTATAGTATAAAAAAATTTAAATTTATTAAAATTTAACAAAATCTAAAATCTAAAAAAATTTGATAAATTTTTTAAATTCATTTTTTTGTGCCATTATCTTAAATTTTTGTATAATAAAATAAGTTAAAAAAGTTGACAAGTTGAAGATTTCTTCGCAAATTTGATGAAATATTGTAATGTTTTGAAATATGAAATTTGTGCAACATAGGCGATATTCTTCTATAAATTTTTATATTTTCCGAATATAGAAAAAAGTTGCGTGAGTTTCAAATAATTCATTTCAATAAAATTTTATCATTAATTTCGATGCGATTTGATATAAATCGACATAAATTGAAATTTTTTAAATCATCCGATTGAACCTATTGAAAAGCTCTCAAAATTATATTTAGATCATTTAGGTTCAGGTTCATGTTAAACTTAACCCCAAGTTTCATCTCTATCTCAAGCTAAGATTAAGATTAAGCTCGAATTTCTGGCTCAAGCTCGATCTTCAATTGATAGTTCAATTAATGATAGGTAAATGAAAGTTTCAAAATTGAACGATACAAATTTAAAATAAAACTTTTGAAATTTACTGGGAAAGACTGGCTTTCCAATTGATTCTATAGCGAAAGGTTCTGATATTTTGATTTTGACTTATTATTTCGAAAGACTTTTTTCAGCGATTCAACTCATTCGTCTTTAAAAACAATAATAAAAGCGCAAGGCAATAGTAATGTTACACCATAGAAGCATCAAGAAGATTTTTTTTCCTTACCATTTCTAATCAAACTCGCTCCACTGACTTGTCGGACCATATAAATTTTGCCAGAGAGTCATTTGCCGACAGAAATGAGTGGTTCACCAGCATCGTCAAGATTTTTGAAAGACAAATTCAGTTAATGCATTGTTAATGTTTGATTAATTATCATTCATTACCTACTATTCTTAATAAAACAGCAATAAAAATTGCATTTAACAATTATTATTATCACTATTTGCGCATAATTAAATTCAAATTGAAAATATTGTAAAAAATTTTATAAATAAATTATATTAAATTATAACTATAATTCTAATATAGTTATAATTATATAATAAATTATATATTTATAAATTTATCCAAATTTATATATAAATTTTAATTTTTTAATCTTTCAACATATTTTTTTTATAAATAGATTTCAACATTTAATTTTAATTTATTTGCCAAAAATCAGGCCGAAATTGCGAATTAATTTTGAAAAAAATATTAAAATAATGGTGTATGCTCAAGGAAAATTCGCTTTTCGCAATCGAGTTTTCGCTAAACCAAACAAAAAAATAAAAAGCCAATAAACGACTTATAAAAATATTAATAATATTAATAAAGGTTAAAAAAATTTTACTAATCTCATACAACTAAATACTGCTGAAAAAAATTTTTAATCACCAAATGAAACCACTAAATTTGATTTAATTCAAAAATTATATGTAATACGTAACTTTTCGGCACAACAAACATAAAACCTTTCTTCATCCTCTATCAAAGAATCTAAGGAAAAAAGCTAAAACTGCAAATTCTCATTTGTAGTTTCGAAGCCTTGATGTTATGGTACTAAAAGTTTTGATAATCTCCTTGTTTATCAGCACATTTTCTTTCGGCCGTCAGTCTGAAGTTTTTGATTTGTAAGTTATTTGTGAGATTTGTAAAAAAAGACAAAAAGACTTATCTGGAATAAAACACTCGATTTAAGACTTCAAATAAGTCTTAAATCGAGTATTTTATTTCATATCTAAATTAACATGAAAAAAAAAATTTTCTCAATTGAAATAATGACTAAATAAGTGAATCAACAACTGCAAAAGTACTAATTAATGAAAAAAAAAATTTTATATGTTTTTTGGTATATTGAAAGTTTGAAAGTTTAACAATTTGAAAGTCTAATATTGAAAGTTTAACAACTTAGCAATTTAGATTTATTGCAAACTATTGCGGTGCAATTTGATTTATAACCAACCCGTTTTGACATTTGATAGGTGAAAGATAATATCTATTTACTGGAATTACCATCTGCCAGTATTTGGCGAAAACCTCGCCATTATGATTAAAAAAAAAAACGACACGGAAGACATATTTATTACTTGGAATAATGCTGAAAATCTGAAAAAATTCATATTCATATTTTATTCATATTTATTCATATTTAAAATTCATATTTTATTTCACAGAGACAATAGTTTATAGTTTAAATCCCGCCAATAGGAAATCTTTCTAAAAAATTTGAATTAAACTGGCGACTCCTTCATGCTTCTATCGCAATGTGGCGTTCCGAGGCGAAAATTTGCCTAGATCGACTAGTTTCCGGAAACAAGTTTAATTAGAAATGGTGAAAGATACTTGAAAAAATTGAACTACGTGAAATGCATTGCGTAATAATGGCAATAAAAAACTGGTCATAATTAAGACAATTGGTAGCTGCTAGATCATTGAAGTTGGTGTCTTTGCAACGAATCTATAATTAATTTTTCTTTCAGCGGAAATGGAAGAAAGGAAGGAAAAATTTGAATTCTACAATCTATCTCTATTATGGTGAAATTAGATTTATAACTCGTTCAAGATGCTAGATTGATAAGAGATAATATCGATTTACTGGAATTACCATCTAATTATCCAAATCAGTACTACAAAAAGTGTGATTTGTAATAAAAAAAACGACACGGAAGAAATATTTATCACTTGGAATGATGCTGGAAATCTAAAAAAAATTCACATTTTATTTCACAGAGATGACAGTTTATAGTCAAAAAAATTAAAAAAAAGGAAATAAGTTTAGATGATTAATCTTTTCGAAATATTAGCTAAAAAAATTATTTGAAAAAAGTAATATTGGCGTTTTAATCGATTAATTTCCTTCATGATTGATAAAATTCACTGATAAAACAGCTCTTTTTTTTAGATCTATTGCTTAAATTTTTAAAAATCGTCAATGCCGAAAGTGCGAGAACCAAGAAACTTGGACTATAATCCCGTCACTAGGAAATTTGCCTACAAAATATAAATTGAGCACTGGCGTTTCCTCCATGTTTCTATCGCAAAGTGGCATTCCGACGCGAATATTCGCCTGGATCGACTAGTTAGTAGAACGTATTTAGTTAGAAATGGTGACGAAATCAAAAGATTTCCAAGATTGAATCTTTTGCTCTAACCCCCGTGAACCAATCCTCCAACTGTTCTTCATTTAGATGGATGCTCCATCACCAAAAGTTATTGGTTCTATATCTGTTTTGCAGTGTCGCATATTGTATTTATAAACTATGAAAAGTTCGAAAACATGAATTTTAGTGGCAAATTTAATCAAATATATCACTAAAATACGTGAATAATTTCAATTAGCTGACCGTGTTACTTTATGAAAAAAGATGGACTAAGAAGAGGACGGTAATATATATCAAATGCATCGGTTGGCATGTGAACAAAAAAATGCGACACCAAAATCGGAATAACCAAGGATGATATGATTTATTTCATGGTTTACTTTTCAAGAATAAAACGATTTGTTTTCGTCACTAATAAACCTACCTCATATTATCAACATTTTATCGCCGATTCTATATTAAATAACCAGAATGTTCGTGGATCGCTGGTCCGAAGTATTCTTGTTCTCCATGAAATGTGAGGGTACGCACTATGACCGCGCTTCGCTTTTTTGCGTGGTGATGAGGTGAGATTTTACATGAGAAGCCAAAAATAATAGTTGTTTTTGCTTTCTTGTATTTGGAAAGATAACAGTGATTGCGATAGAAGTGATAAATGAATATAACAAAAGGGCTAATCATGCATTTGGAATGATAGAATGACCCACAAAGTGTTAGTAAAATTAATTGTTAATGTCAGCGTCTTTCAGCGTCTTGTTTCGATGACCTATTATAGTTGACATTTGAAAGGTATGCATAAATACAAAAAAAAGAGAACATATAAAATGGTAACCTTCGCAGGGTGACTTTCTCATTCTTAATAGGCTCGATTCTCCCCTTATTTCAGTGAATTTTGAGTAGTGAATTGAAATCAGTACAATAGAAGTCCTTATTTTGCGTAATTTCACCAACAAAGTAGCCATGCTCTCCATAATTTGAGGATAGTAGGTATTATGAGTATGGCTTTGACAAAGTTGATATCTTACAGTTCAATCTGCCTTACGGTAAATGAATGAACCGCAGATAGTTATCGTGCAAAAAAAATCTGTAATGCATAAAATATATTAGGCGAACAAAAGAAAGAAAGTTAAATTTCACTATGCAGAAACAAAATAGCGCGGTCATGGTGCGTACCCCCGACATTTCATGGAGAACAGGAATACTTCGGACCAGCGATCCACGAACATTCTGGTCATTTAATATAGAATCGGCGATAAAATATTGATAATATAAGGTGGGTTTGTTAGACGAAAACAAATCGTGAAAATGAAGAAATATGACGATTATAATAGTTCACTATTTAGGTTCTTCTACTCCTCTTCCTCTTTGGATTCTTCAGATTTCGCCTCTAATTCTTCACTGTAAGCCT